>OX463244.1:160934434-161066934 GCA_949820135.1 Sylvilagus floridanus | reverse complement strand
AAACAAGAAGCAGCAGCAATATGTACAGATGTTAAGTGTTGCTCTTTTTTTTTTTTTTCTTCCCTAGAAAACATTAAGAAGTTGTTATTTACTGCTTCCTTCGGAAGGGTTTTAAATTATTTATCCCTCAGCAGTTCCCGCTCCTATTTTCCCAGCCCCATCCCTCTTCCCTCGGCCTCTGCCTGCCTCTCTCCAGGCAGTGCCACAGGAGCCCCAGGCTGTGCCTAGGCCGAGGGACAGGCACTGCCCAGCGCCGTGGGCCCCTCTGCGGGCAGCTGGTGGCCAGGCTGGGGAAGGCCAGTGCTGTCTTCCTGTTTTCTCCAGGAGGCTCCCTGTGAAGCCCGTGTTGAAGGATGAATGCAGCGACCCTAGACGTTTCACAGGGCTGCTTTGCTTCTCTGTTAAAAAATGAATTGTGAGCACACAGGATGAGAGACCATTTTTAATTCAGTATTACTTAAGCGGAAAATACATCCCTCCATCTTTCCTCCTGTAAGTAGCTTTTTTATTTTTACTAATTAAACAATTGTTTGCTTTGGAGAAGCAGTAAAATACAGAGAGTACTTTTAGCCTAAGGCAACTAGATGCCCCAGATACAGCAGGCCGGTACCATCTTTTTAATGGACTTCCCTTGCTATCTGCCGCAAATGGTCCAGGCAGCGCGAGGCTGCAGCTCTGCTGCTCTGTCTCCCTCCGCCCCGCTTCCGTTCCAATGGCCCAGACTCCTCCATCTCTCGCATCTGCACCATTAGGCCCCAGAAAGGTGGGCAAGGGGCCCAGCGGCCACAAAACCACTTCCAGTGCCTGGCAACCCTTCAACAACCCTGCTGTCCACATCACAAAAATCTTCGGTGATGTTCAGTCTGCAAATCTGGTTAGCTTATTTTAGCCAACTGTACTATCCACAAAAATTAAGGCAGTTATTGTTTGCTTTCGGAGGAGGTTTATCTGATAGTCCATTCTGCTCAAAATTTTGTTTCCCGTATGGTGCAATCATTTCATGTTTTTGTTTTTTTTTTCAGAGAGAGTGTGTGACTACTCAGACCCATAATCATGCAATATACAAATGTATACAGGTCACAGGTTGCATATGATCTCCCCTATCCAAGACACTATTACTGTTGGTTAATAACACTCTGCACTCCAGCCCTCTCTGGAATATGTCATCCCCTCTTTTGTCGTCCCAAGAGCCACAGGAAATGCATGACATACAGGAGGGATTTTGTGTTTTTCTTGGGGGAAATTCTTTCAAATGAAGGAAAGAAGAGAGGAGAGAGGAGAGAGGAGAGAGGAGAGAGGAGAGAGGAGAGAGAGAGAGAGAGAGAGAGAGAACGCACCACCAAGCACACACACGCACCTCTCAAAATGTAAAAGATTCCTGTTTGATTTTGCTGAAGTGTTCTATCAGTTGCTGTTTGAATCAGATGAAAAGCAATTGCAGCGGTAAACTGAGCCTTGAAATCTAAGAGATAATTTTCCACTATTTTCTCCACTCCAGCCCTAAATTATCGCAGCCCCAACAGCTCCAGGAGGCGGGGTAGAGCAGGGGGTCCTCCCAGAAACAGCCTCACGGTGGCGGCTCAGGGGTTGACAGAGCCCGTATCTATGGATTCTCCTCTGTGATTCTTAAAAATCTACCTCGGGAGCAGCTTTGACATTGCCTCAAAGAGCCATGTGGCATTTAAAACAGTGAATTGGATCCCACGCTAGTTCTTTGTTAGCATTTTTCCAACTTAAAATTATGCTTTAAAATAAATTCCTCTTGCAGAATTCTATTTTTCCTTTCATGCTTGTTTTTCTACTAAAAAAAGAAAATCCTACCAACTTTTCACTCTATGTGATAGTGTGAGAGGGACATCACAGGTCAGTTATGCTGACGAAGAATCCCAATTCCAGGGGTCAGCGCTGTGTCTCACTTGGTTAATCCTCCACCTGCGCGCCAGCATCCCACATGAGCGCTGGTTCTAGTCCAGGCTGCTCCTCTTCCCATCCAGCTCTCTGCTGTGGCCAGGAAGGCAGTGGAGGATGGCCCAAGGACTTGGGGCCCTGCACCCACTTGGGAGACCAGAAAGAAGCACCTGGCTCCTGGCTTTGGATCTGGATTGGCGTAGCTCCTGCCGTTGCAGCCATTTGGAGAGTGAACCAACAGAAGGAAGACCTTTCTCTCTGTCTCTCCCTCTCACTGTCTGTAACTCTCTCTCTCTCAAATAAATAAATTAAATTTTTTTAAAAAAAAAGAATCCCCAATCCCCCTTCTATTCAATAGCTTGAGCAAAAACCATGATCAAAACTGTTACGGACAATGAAAAGGAGAAAAGATAATAGATAGATTTGTAGTTGCACTCAAATTTCCCCGCACAGCTCACAGAAATGTTAAAAAGGCCAATCAGAAAATTTTAGTCAGTATCTATAGAAGGTCATTGCTCTTTGGACGTCAGGAAAAAAAGGTGGCCATTGATAGAAATGCTCTGAAAATATATTTGAACTTGTATAGCATGCTATGACCAAGCTATGCATCAGCTGTTATGGAAACACAGAGGAACAGAATGAATTGACTCAGCGTGATCGCTGGAGGGGGTAAGGGGTGGAGAATGGTGTACAAGAGAATTAGGAAATGTCTTCTGCAAGAATTTGGATTCAATGGGGGAAGAAAAAGGAGTGTACACGGGCTGGCACTGTGGAGTAGTAGGTTAAACCTCTGTCTGTGGCACTGGTGTCTTGAATGGGCGCCAGTTCGATTCCCAGCTGCTCCATTTCCGATAGATACAGCTCTCTGCTGTGGCCTGGGAAAGCAGTGGAAGATGGCCCAAGCCCTTGGGCCCCTGCACCCACATGGGAGACCTGGAAGAAGCTCCTGGCTCCTGGCTTCAGATCAGTGCAGACCCGGCTGTTGTGGCCATCTGGGGAGTGAATCAGCAGATGGAAGACCTTTCTGTCTCTCCTCTGTAACTCTAAAATAAATAAATCTTTAACAAAGAGAAAAAGAGAGGAATGCACACGAAGGGACAAGCACAGCTCCATGAGTCAGAGCACAGTTGCCATCCAGTCTCTCCTCTCTCGTTCCTCACACTGAGCATCTTTGTAAACTCTGCTGCTACCATTTTGTCTCAGACCTCTTTTTCCCTTGACCTGGTGATGAGGGTGGTCCAGGTCATGCAATGATAACAAATAAGCTCCAAATTTCTGTGTTTGCATCTTACTGCAAAAAAAAGATTCACATTCAGGCACATCAGAGTAAAACAGGCCCCAAAGCATGGGCACCAAGAGGGAGCACCTCTCTCCCAAGGCTGTGTTTTCCAAGGGAGGTCATCACACCCAGGTGAAGTGGCTGTCCGGTGGGCTGCAGAGTGGACCCACCCAGGGCAGCTCCCAGCCAGAGCACTGAGGGGCCCACAGGAAGCCCTGGTGTGATCACACCAGGCATGGCTCACTACTGGGGTGCAATATCAGCAAATAAAGACCACAGGTACAGCAGATCCTGATGGCAGAGGCCAAGGGAAGTCTGGTGGTCTGTGAACTTGAGACATGACCTATGCCCTCAGCACACCCTCGGAGCGGCCCGAAGCACAGAACGTCCTCTTGTTCACATCAGGAGGATGTGTAAATCTCACTCCCTCCCCATGCTCAGCTGGATGCCATCAAATAGAGAGCATATTTGGGGAAATCAATAATTTTTAAAGGACTGGTAAAATATCATCATTAGCATCAGTCTAAGCTTTAGGGGTAAATGAAGAGTTTGTTAATATTTTTGTCATCTTCCAGTGGGCAGAGAATGTGAAGAACTAAAGTATTCCAGAAAGAAAGAAGAGAGAGAGAGAGAGAGAGAAAAGAAAGAAAGAAATGCCTCTTTGGTGTACATACAGTAAAATCTGCAAACCTATTACACAAGTCAGGAATATGTATCCATGTACATTTAGGAACATGTTTAAATCACCCTAGTCCATAAAGGATTTGATAATATCTTTCTTTAACATATCATTTAGACTTGCAAGACTTAGAAGACAAAAATGCATTTCAAATGCGGCTTAATCACATTTTATTTTATTCCTTGTAGTCTACACAATACAGGAGGCTGGACCTATTGATCAAGAGATTCACACATCTCAGAGACCTGCCCACACAGAACCTAGCTTCAGGTTTTGCTACCTATGCTAGAAACATCCAGTACTTTCCCACGTCTGATTCTCTTCTTCCAGAAACGCAGGGTTACATTTTCCCACTCCGTCTCATACCAAAGGGACTGTGGACCTATTTTTAGACCGCATGTGTGGAAAGTATGATGTAGTCACTTCTAAGCAAAGAAGACAGTAATGCCTCCAAATGTCTCTTCTTCTACCCTGTGACTGAGAAAGTCATAAACTGCAGATAGGATGTTGGGAAGATGGGCCTGTAAGCTCTGTGTGGAAGACAGGCCAAGCCCACCTGTGGGATATGGGAAAGAAGAAGGAGAAATGAGCTTGTGTTGCGTTAATCAAGGGAGACTTTGGCATGGGGGGTGCACTTGATGAGGGGTGTTTGTTATTATAACAACATTTAAACTACCATGGCTAATCCAGGATACAAAGGGCCTTCAGAAAATTCAGGGAAATGGGGGTCTGCTTTAAGTTCTATTGATTGCATTAACTTTCAAGGCACCCTCAGATGCATTCTAGATTTCTATATCATACTTTCTCAGATGGAAGGATGGAGATAAGAACTGTGGCTTCATAAAGAAAGTGCTATCAGTATGGAGTCAAGAAGATCCTATAAGATACTTCAAGGGACAATATAAATAAAATCTGCTGGCGAATATTCACAGTATAGAATGGTAACCCACTGTGCCCTACGTGCTGGTCACAGGTGCTCAGACATTCCCCGCCACCTTATGGTGGCTTCCTAGAGAAAGATTTATTTATTTGGAAGTCAGAGTTATACACAGAGAGGAGGAGAGGCAGAGAGAGAGAGAGAGAGAGAGAGAGAGAGAGAGGCCTTCCATCCTCTGGTTCACTCCCCAGATGGCTGCAACGGCTGAAGCCAGGAGCCTCTTCTGGGTCTCCCACATTCTCCCACATGTGTACAGGAACCCAAGGACTTGGGCCATCTTCTACTGCTTTCCCAGGCCATAGCAGAGAGCTGTATCAGAAGTGGAGCAGCTGGGACTTGAACTGGCATCCATATGGGATACCAGCACTGCAGGCAGCAACTTTACCTGCTACGCCACAGGGCCAGCCCCAAGGTGCTGTTTCAGGTGTGACTAGAGAAGCACCATCATATTAAATCACTCCACTTAGCCTCCCAGGGGCAACGTGGGACTCCCCATG
Source organism: Sylvilagus floridanus (assembly GCA_949820135.1). NCBI lineage: Eukaryota > Metazoa > Chordata > Mammalia > Lagomorpha > Leporidae > Sylvilagus > Sylvilagus floridanus. Next base: position 161,061,634 of record OX463244.1, on the reverse strand, counting down.
CCAGTTTACTGCTCAGTGTAATGTCCAAAATACTTTTCCTAAGCAAAAGCTATTTTCTTAGGCCAGCTCCATGAAACTGTCGAGTGCACTCTCAGAAAACATAAAAATAGTCTTGTGTGAACTGAAAAGCATGGAGCCATCCTAAGATATGATTTTAATTGGGGAAATGAATAAAGAAAACACTGCTTAAAGAGCAATTCACATGATTATCAATTCCCAAAGGGTGCTAGCCCATTGGGCACTGCACCTGTGGCAAAGTTCCAATAAAATGTCCCTTTTTGTGGCGCCAGGCTTGGTCTCTTTTGTAGCAGAGACATCATCGTCATTATGATCCATCAATAGACAGCTGACTCCATAAATATGTACATAAATTCAAAATCTCAGTGGTGGTATTATTACTCTAATGGAAATCCTGTGCATGTCAAGTGGGTAAAGGTACTGCACTTAATTTGGAATTCAAGTTTCTGGGACAATGTAGAACCGCCTTGAAGAACCCATTAACTCTGTGGCTCCTTCATCCCTCCTTACACCTTGTGGTTACTTGAAATCTGATTACACCATAAGGCACTGGAAATCCTCAATAGCCAATCACCTGGTTTCTTGCAGATCTCAGAGATGTTATGCTAGAGTGTATAGTGACCCTTTCATTCATTCATTTACTCAGTCAACATTCATTGCCTGTCTCCCACGTGCCAGAAACTGTACTAAACACCTGAGACCCAGTATCTGAGACCCAGCAGTGAATGGAATAAAAATTGTAGCCCTGGTAGTTAACAGCCCATGGTCCAGGGTTCAGAAAGTTAGGGTCAACCACTGGCTCCTCCAGGAACAGGGATCTCAGTTTTCTCACTAATGAAACCAGGAGGCTGGCAGACGCTCCCAAGCCCAGGCACCACAGGAGCGGGTTAGGAAACACGAAGGGGTGGGGGGAGGCGGGGTTGTTATAGTAAGTGGGGAGTGTTATTAGCACCTAGTGTCAGAGGCCAGGAATGTTAAACATCTTTAAGACAAAATAGTCTGTCACCAGGAAGTCTGGTTCCATCCAAAATGCAAATGAAATTCCCTTGATGCTTTCTCAGGTTTCTTCCAGCTCTAACATGATATAAATTGGAAAGAACTGGCTTCGTTCTCTTCTTGCTATCTGGGAGGACCCATCCAAGGAGACGGCAGCGTGCTGATAGTTCTTCGTTTCTCTTGGATCTTCTGACTGAGAGCATAAACCCAGAGCCTTGTGAAAATGAAAGCTCAAGCCAAGACACATTGTCTCGTTCCAAGAACAGATTCCCATCAGCAAGGTGTCTGGATTTTTTTTTCCCCCAGTACAGTAAGAATCTCTCACAACCTTGAGAGAGCTCAGAGCACTCCACCCCAAAACAGGGGCCCGAGTCACACCACAGAGCAAGGACCATAATTCACCAGGCATTGGAGTCCATCCTGAACAGAATCCTGTGGCTTAATTTACCAAATTGATCTTCAAACCACTCTCTAGCTCTTCCTGAACCGCAATAGATAATGTCAGTGTTTTCTTAGCATGAATCTATTTATGGTACCTAAGCTCTGCAAATGAGTTCTCTGATGCTCTAACATGTAAACCCCTCTCCAGCTGTCCTTTGGAGATTTTGTTCACGCACTTAAGGGGAAAAAATATTAAATGAAACCAATTGAGAGGGCTGAAAATTTGCATTTCTAACAAATTTCCAGGCAACGGTAATGTGGCTGCTGAGGACCTCAAATTGAAAACAACACATTGAAACAAAGTTTCTTTTAAGGACTTTCTGGGCTGAGCAAACAGCAAGATTGTGTTGTAGCTGTAAGATACCGGAACTGATTCCAGAGTTGGACCCTGTTTTTGATGCCAAACTTTGACAAATATGGAAACCTATAGGTTGCTCTTGGGATGGTGAATGGCTTCCAATTACTAAAACAAAAAATTCCATTAATGCTATCGCCAGCCAGCCTAATGCAAGGGCGAGTTTTAAGATTAACAGTTTTTCCTGAACTGCCCAACCTATCTGATCACTCACCCAACTGGACCAGGAGGATTAAATTCAGACATGGCTCAGTGGAACCCAGCCATCAAAGGGAAGCTAATAACCAAGGCAACACTCCCTACACATTGATCTGATTCTGGCTGAATTTGATGATGACGGAAGGTTGACAGTAGGTCCCACAGCATTTCAGGATACCCTGGCCAAATGCCTTTGACATAGAGCAGCCTGAGCCTCCTGACGGTGGAACTGCTGGAACATGGATTCAGAAGACTTGGTAGAAAGGCATAGGTTAGCGTCTTTAACTGGAACCTGAAGATTTCCTGTCTGTAGAACAGGAGAAGACCTGCTTCATGGGTTGCTGTGAGGACCCAGTAAAACTCCAAACCCAGAAGAACTCTGTGAAGAGCTGGGGGCTACAGGAGGCAGGCTTCTTAACATTAAGCCCCATCTAACAGTGAGCAGTATATTCTGCCTATGTATAGAGACTTCCTGCAGCAGGCTGAAGGGACTGGCATTTTAGAATTAGATTGGTGGACAACTGTCCACAAAAATACAGAGGCAGTTTTTTTTTTTTTTTAAATGTAAGCTAACTGTATAGCTACTAAGACGTTGCTTGTGACTGGAGCATGTGTTTCAGGATTTGGAATATTCAAATTAGTTTTTCTTCCCTTCTTTTTAATATGCATGTACACATCCAGAAGAGATAGGAGGTGGGCCTCTTATTTGGTCTACATTCACAACCATGGAAGGTTTCTAAAATAAGTGTGTAGGCCTGACACACTTACTTTAGTGAGGAGTTGGGAAGTGTATTTATGCTTTACATTATGTAGTTTTCAACTTCGAAAAAGAACAAGGTCGGAGGGTTCACACTCTCTGATTTTAAGATTTACCATAAAGCTACAGTAATCCATATGGTGTAGTATTGAAGATGGAATAGAGTACAAAAATTCAAAATAAAAACACCCCATCCAGTAAAACCTCATTCAATATGCTGTATCGTATACAAAACTTAACTCAAAATGGATCAGAGAACTAAATGTGAAATTTGAAACTCTAGAGCTCCTATAAGAAGGCAGTAAATAGTTGTGCCCTTGCAAAGTTTTTGATCCATGAGAGAAAACAATTGACTCCATCAAAATCAGTTAATAAGTTGAACTTCTTCAAACTAAGAAATTCTGCTGTTTGGAAGACACTGATAAGAGAATTAGAAGACAAACCTTCTGGGGAGTGAGGGGTTTGAGGGGATAGTGGTGGTCAAACAAAGCCACATTCATTTAGAAAGGAGGATTAGGTTCAAGATCCCTAGTATTCTACCTGGTGGCTGTAATTAATAACAAGGCATTGTATTATTGAGAATTGCCTTACAAATAGATTTTTACATGTCCTCACTGCAAAAGAGAAAAAGAAAATAGGTATATGAGATATCACACACATTAATTAGGTCAATTTAGCCATCCTGTAATGTCTCAAGGCAACATGTAATAAATGATAAATGTATACATTTCTAAATTGCCAAGTTTTTTATTTGAATCATAGAAATAAATAAGATAGACTACAGATCTGGAGAAAATATGTGTAAATTGCATATCTGACTAAGAACTTGTATCCAGAATATACATATTAAAAAAAACATAGGCAAATCATTTAAGTAGACATTTCTTAAAAATGTATGGATGGTAGGGCGGGCACTGTGCCATAACAGGTAAAGCTGCCACCTGGGACACCACATGGGTGCTGGTTCATGGCAGCTTCCAATCCAGGTCCCTGCTGATGCACCTAGAAAAGCAGTGGAAGATGGCCCAAGTGGGCCTCTGCACCCATGTAGGAGACCCAGAAAAAGCTCCTGGCTCCTGTTTCCAGCCTGGCTCAGCCCTGGCCATTGGGGAGTGAGCCAGCAGATGGAAAATCTCTTTCTCTGTCTCTGTCTCTCTCTCTGTAATGCTGACTTTCAAATAAATATTTAAATCTTTAAAATATGGATGACAAATTAAAACACAAAAAATGCATTCAACATTATTATTCAATGGAGAAATATATGTTAAAAACACAATGGGAAACCACTACAAACTCACTAGGAAGAATGAAATAAAAACCAAAAACTTGACACAACCAAGTGCTGGTGAGGACATGGAGCCACTGGAACTTGCATATGTAACTGGAGAGAGTACAAAAATGGCACAGTCACTGTTGAGAAGAGTTTGGCTGCTTCTCATACAGGTAAACATACGTTTATCATACCACCCGGCAATCACACTCTTAAGTATTTACCCATGTGAAATAAAATGTACATTGATGCGAAAACATGGACACAACTCTTCCACAATTGCCTAAAACCAGGAATCACCCAAATGTTCCTCATCAAGTAACGCAAAAATAAAGAGATCCATCCAGGTGAGGAATGCTACTTAATAGCAAAGACGGCCCTACTGACATGTGCAACATGGACCAATCTCAAATACATTGAAGTATATGGAAGCAGTTAGCTCCACTGCACTTAGTATACTGTGTTATTTCATTTTATGACAGTCTTGAAAATGCAAAAATATGGATAAGAAATAGGTGAGTGACTATCAGAGCATGGGTATAAGGGGCACATTATCTCCAAAGGTCACATGTTCTTTTAATTGTTTTTAAATGATAAACCTGTCCTCTATGTCTTTGTCGTGGTGATGGCTACACAACTGTATGCATCTGTCGAACTGTGTACTTTAGAACCATACCACAAGGTGTTCATTTTATGTCTATAACCTACACTTCCGCACAAAATCTAAAAACACAATGTACGTCATTCCATATTCAAATGTAAGATATTAATTACTGAATATAGTCTTGAAAGTATGTTTTTTTCTTTTTCACATTCCACTGAGATAACAATGCAGCCTAGGATAATGTGTGCAGGCATTGCCTCCAAATTGAGAGTGGGTGTTGGAATAGCAAGGCTAGTCCTCCCGCACCCTGGGGCAGCTCTTGGTAAATGACACAGTTCTAGACTGCATTAGCAGAGAGGTAATTATTGACCTTCGCCCATACAACCCAGGGCCTGAAGTAATAATCAGGCTGTCCAAAGCCCAGCAAAAGTGGGGGCACCTCAGCAGCATGCCTGGGCCCTTGACTTGGTGCTGAGCCAAGAGCAGAGCTGCAGAACACTTGGAATTCTGGGTACACGGTAGTCAGGTGCCCCGCCCCAAAAGATGCCACTGGTGAGGTGGGTTTTAATGCCACATGACCCCTTGAGAACGATTTCAATGCTAAGATATAGAAAACTGATGAAAATAATAGCATACTAATCATTGTATTTATTGCACATTTGTGTCCCTGTGTTTGACACACATTATTTAATTCTCATGACTATTCTTTCAGGTGGATGTGATTATAATTTACTTCTCATCGGTGTGGAAAACAAACCGTAGAGAGACAGGCTTCCTAAAACATCATAGGTAGTATGTGGTAGAACCAGCAACTGAGCCTTGGCTCCTAATTCAATTTTCTTAACTCAGGGAGAATAAATAAGAAAGTCCATTTCCCTTTTTTTTGTTTGTTTTTCAAATTCTTTCAAAGTATTCTCGGAGGTGCCTGGAAAACCGGCACAGCCAACTCTAATGGCTCCCAGCCCTTATTATTAATGTCATATAGACTCGTGTATACTTTCATTTAAAATAACCTTACCCTCCTCCTCATTACTGCTCATCTCCCCACATACCAGCCAAACACTGTACCAGGCAGTGTCACCAACACTTGCATAATAACTTAGGATCTCAGAACCCCTCTATTTATCAAGCCATGATGTTGCTAACAATAACTGCACACATAACTAAAGAGGAAGAAGCCAGAGGTAGGGGGGAAGCTGTCGGTATGTTTGGAAGTGCACAATGAAGAGCTGGTGGAAAGTGTTATCTCTTAAAGGGACATCTTTGGGGCATTGGGGACAAAAGAAGGGCCCCTTGGACCATTGTGCAGGAGGCAGCAGAACTTGGATTGAGGCCAAGAGTGAGGATCTGAGACAGGGTTTCCATTCTATGTCACCAACATGTAGCCCTTTGCAGCAGTGACTGTGATGGGGAGACACAGAGAGGCAGCATGCCAATGCTGCAGACCCCTGTCAGAGCCCGGGCCAACTTCAGCTCCTGGGACATAGAGGGCTCCCTCTTCCTTACAGGGTCCCGGGCTGTCCCCAGGAGCCCCCCACAGCACTTGCCAGAGGAGCAATGGGTGCGGGCCATCGGCTTCCCCATGCAGGTTGTGGTGGCAAGTGGCAGCTTTTGCCAAGAAAAAGAGAAAAAAACCTTCATCCTTCAAGTTTGCAAAATATCATCAGTGCTGAACTAACGAATCAGGAGAATGTGGCGTGCAGGGCTTTTATGCAGCAGTTCTGTGGAGAGGCAGCTCGCTGGGCCCTGCAGCATGGCTCGGCCTCTTCCAGGTACAGCTTCAATGATTTTTATCTCAGCTTGGAACACAAAGTGTGCTCTGATACTAATACTGATCAAAGCATAAAGGCTGGCGCCATCTGCCATGGCAACTATCAAGATGGCAGATGCTCTTCATCAGTTTTATCTGAACTTTGCATTAATGGGAATTCAGAGACTGTGGGTGCGTTTTCAAGAAAAAGGGGGACATTAAAATGATAGCACTCCTCTGAATAGAATCAATTCATCAAGTATCAATGTACGCTCATCGCCTTGCTCTGGTAAGAAAAGCGAGAGGGAGAGAATCCTGTCCTGTTGTTGTTGTTGTTTGTTTGGTCTTGGTTTTCCCATATATGTGCCACTCCAAGTGTCTGTGGCTTCATCTAGACTCCTCCCAAGGGTGCTGACCCCAGGAGAGTCTCTGTAGAAGGGGCTCATTCATCCAGGTAGACCTGATGCTGCTGCAGCGAAAGGGATTTAAATGCTCCGTCTCTGAGGGCAGGGCTGTCAGTACAATACTGTGAGTGTTCAGAGCCTACTGCAGGAAGTAACCGAGACATTTTTCAAATTAAAAAAAATTTTGAAGGAAGAGAAGAAGGGAAGAGGAAAGAAATCAAGTTCCAAAAGGATTGCCTAAAACGAGGGTATCTGTTTTCTAAGGTCATGGTTTATCGCAGGCACACCTTCTGTCATTCACCAGCTGCCACGGAACAGGACCGGTCCCTCCATCCAGGAAAGACTGCCACTGCGTTCTGTCCGTGAGCTTGGCCGTGGTGGCTAGGAAAGCATATAGGGCGTATAAACACGCGAGGTAGTGCAGGCTGTGGACCCGACGCTGCTCTGCTTGTCTGCTTTGTGATGTCATTTTCCAGAAGGTAACTTCTCTCCTTTTGGACTTAATTAAATCCATATTTTATTTATTTACCTTTCTATAAATATACTTTTTGAACATTTTCTCAGGCTTTTCCTGTAAGTATCTTAGGGAAAATTGAAATATAAATAGGTATATTATTTGATATTATTTCTCTGCATGTGTTTTATTTGTATCCTTTATGTGTATAGACATGTATAGGTATGTGCCTAGAACTGCACATGTGTGTGTTTATGTACATTGATATATATGTACACACAGATGGGCCATTCATGTACATATAACATTCTCACATGCAGCATAGTAATAAAGTGAACACAGCACGTGGATTAGAAAGGTGCTAACATACGAAGCACATAAAAGGTTTTTTGCAAGTAAAAAACGCACAAATGAATGACCAGGAATAAGGTGGGGCGGGTAGTTTGGGCAAGATTTTTCAGCCTGAGACGGAAAAGAGGACTATCCAAATGAGAGAAGATGAACAGACGAGACTAACGAGCTCCCACGTGAAACTTGACCTGGACCACGGAGGGTCCCCTGGCACTGCGCTCCGGGCACTGGGCTCCAGGAGCCTGCAGAGTGGGTCAGAAGGTGGAGTGGAGAATCTAAGAGCAGCGACTCACACAGACAGCCCTGTGACAGTGCCTGCTTCCCTCACCGTGACCACCTGGAGGGTGGAGTTCCCACCAGCTCATCGCCGAATCTTTCTCCTGTCCTCTCTCCCTACTAAGGAGTCACTCGGGCCAGATACTTCCTGGAGAGAGAGAGGCATAGACAAGAATGTGGCTGTTTGCTGGTGTGTTCCCCACTAAATCATGCATGGTATTTGTGGAGGGTAAAAGTCTATGTCCCATGAAGACACAGTGAATGGTTTTGCTTTAATTTTCAGTCTATTCAGTTGTCTATTTCTCCATCCAAAAGAAGAAGGATGCACTGTATTTTAAGAAACAAAAGATTCCCTTTCCATCACCCTCACACCTCCCTCAATGTTCCACTTAATAATTCACAACCTCTCTAGGCCTGGAAAGTTACCCTCTGTTCTCTCCTTAGATTCTCAGGTTGAGGCACTATCTTAAGGGGAAAACAGTCAAACCTGCATGTTGTTCACAAGGTCAAATAAGTTTTAATGGATCTTTTTTTATTTTATTATAATAAGTGATTAAATAACTACTTAGTCTTAAAAACTCAATTAAATCCTGAGTAAACAATTTTATGTTTAGAAAAGGAACAAAGAAGATTAACATCGTATGCAAGGAAACGCTGCGCGGGGAGCAGATCTCTAGAGGCAGAAGAAAAATCGCACCTGTACCGGAACGGGGTGACTGGGAGAAGGCAGGCGGGCAGGAGGGGCCCACAGGGGCTCAGAGATGAGTTGCTGCAAACAGCAGAGAGCCTCTGGACAACCAGCTTCCAATCCGAGTGCTGACACGTGCCATGGTCCACTACAGGTTACTTCTCTTAAAATTAAGGTTGAATTTTATACTTTGGCTTTTCTGATAAAACACATAAAATGAACGCAGGGCCCAGTGTAGGACTGTCAATGATTTATTTTATTGAGTAAGAGCATCAAAATATAGTCTTATTAATAGCCCTATGCTATCTACCAATATTTCAGAAAAGGCAGGAAATGTTAATCTCCTAAAGGAGGAAGATATGTTACCAAAGAACAGATATTTTACTTGAAAGAATTCAGTTTGAGGGAAACCTCATTACATTATCTTGATTTTTCTCATTGGAAGTGATGTTTCCTTTTAGGGCTAAACTCTCTAAGATTCTAAATCGTTATGTCCTTTCTAGGCTTGGACCTCCAAAGGCGTATCACCTGGTCCACTCAAGCCCTAATGCTTTGCTGATGAACAGGGACAGCTATGTTACACCACCTCAATAGGAGCCTTTGGCAAGGAAACAAATAACATAATTTTTAAAAAATTTTTACAACAAGCATTACTCTGAAATGCAAACATTTTGGTGTACCAAGCTGCATAGTAAATGTGTGATGGGAATTTTTTTGAAATGAATCTCATAGGAACCTTTTATTTAAAAAGAGAAAAAAATCTAAAATTAATAATCACTTACTAATATCGATTCTGTGTTACGTACTCTGATTTATTCGGCTCGCCACGTGGAAACGGCTCTCTGTAAGACTATGTGGAGGGGTGACCACACGTGGACTGTGGCTGGAATGTTTTCTACCAGAGATGACTTTATGAAGCTCCCATCACTGTCAGCTCCCACAGAGCAGTGACGACAGCGATATGATCACAGCAAGTGATTCGCTGGCTTTACCCCTTTGCCAAATGAGGTTCACGGTTCTCAAATCCTAGTCCTTGCTAGAAATGCAGCTGTCCAGGCCTTGCCACTGGAGTTTTGGGCTGACTGACTCAGGTGAGTGGAACGGCACAGGGCAGCTCCATGAGTCAATGAAAATACGTGTTTCACCCTTCGGCTCCACCTCCCCTCTGTGTGAAGGAGTGGCATTCCAGAGTGGCAGGATCTCTCTCAGCTGATCCCATTCGTGCGAACAAATGCCCCCCAGGGTGTTTGCAGGTGCATGGTCTTTTGACCTCATTTAGAAACACCTGGTTTAGATGATGCCCAAGTTTCTTTCTCGCTCTCTGTATGGTATAACCGTAGGGCTTCTCTTCACACTGACAAAGACCAAGAAGATAAAAGTAGCTCTCAGCTCTGTCTCTCATTCACTCCTTCATCCTCTGTGTATTCTCCAACCACCTACATATGTGAGTTAGTATAAACTAAGAGCTGGGCATTCAGCAATGAAGGGATCTGACGACCTAAAGGGAGAAACCTGTATTCAAGAGTTGTTATAGGAGCTGTGGCGCAGCAGGTTAACACCCTGGCCTGAAGCGCCGGCATTCCATATGGGCACTGGTTCTAGTCCTGGCTGCTCCTCTTCTCTTCCAGCTCTCTGCTGTGGCCTGGGAAAGCAGTGGAAGATGGCCCACATCCTTGGGTCCCTGCACCCACATGGGAGACCCGGAAGAAGCTCCTGGCTTCAGATTGGCGCAGCGCCAGCCATTGTGGCCTTCTGAGGAGTGAACCAGCAGATGGAAGACCTCTCTCTCTGTCTCTACCTCTCTCTGTAACTTTGACTTTCAAATAAATAAAATAAATTTTTTAAAAAAGAGTTGTTATAAAGAGAAATATAAGGATTATAAAGAGAAAATAAGGGTTGCAAGGAAAGCATGTAAGAGGGAGGTACATCTGTATTAGTCGGGTTGCTAGGAAATGCTACAGTAACAAATGCATCACCCTAACTCAACACAACAGTTCTCTCTTGCCTGTGCTCGGCATTCAACATAGGGCTGTGTGTTGCGCATGGTCAGTAGAGCAGCTTGGGCTGAAGAAGAGTCTATCATCTGGAACGCGACTTTTATCATCACAGCAGGAAAAGAAGACGGAAGAACCATACATGAGCTTTCACTGCTTATAGAATCATCTGGCGCCATTTCCACTATCTTTTTATTGGCCAGAAAAAAATCACATGACTCCTTAATCGCCAGCAGACTAGAAAACACAGGGGAGCTCCTGGAATGGTTGGCAAGCATGCCTGTGAGTCTGGGCTCCAGGGGTCTCCCCTGAAGACTAAGGAAGGGGAAGGGCAATGGTAGGCATGGAGGACAGGCATTAGAGAAGAGTGCTCCAGGCAGAGGGAGTCCTACGTGGGAAGTGCCAAAAGCGAGAGAGAGCATGGCGAGTTGCAGGATTCGGAACGTGTGCCACAGCTGGAAGGCAGAGATTAAAGTCAAGGTCAAGGTCGGTGTGTTGTTTGTTGCTTTATCCAAAGAGACACAGGAAGTCACTGGAAGTGTTTTTAGTTTGAAATTCACCTGTCTTTATAATAAGTTTCATTAACCAAGTCATAAATCTTATTTTCTGGGGATCTCTTAGTCAAAGTAAATAACTAGAAATAGTGCATCTTTCAGAAAGCCAATTAGAGAGAAGCTGTTATGATGAAGTGTTCCTGGAAGGAAAATGTGACTCCTTAGTCAGGATTTCCTAATGAGATCAACCGAGTGCTAATCTCAAATTACAAAATCCCTACAATAGTGCTTTTTCCACCTTGACTGCCCACTAGGACCCCCATCCCAACCCCCGTGCCTTTTAAAATCCCAGTGCCCCACTAACACAAAACTGCTGTGTGGGGCCTGGTTGGCCATCAGGAGTTTCCACGTGATCCAACGTGCAGCTGAGGCTGAGAAGCACAGCACCGCAGGCTTTCAGGATCAGTGATTCTCAGGGGACACTGGAGGGGAGAACACAGCTGAGAATTAACTGGGGGCATTTTAGAACTGCCCGTCCCCCAGATTCTGTAAGCCTCTCACCCTTGCCCTCAGGAGACAAAGCGCTCTGGGGGACCCTCTTCTAATGGGATTGCATTGCCTCCCCTTGTACTGCAGCAATGGGGCAGTTGGGAGAGACTGCACTTATCTAGAGTGGCACCGTTAGAACTTTCTGTGTCAGAGGACACCTTCCATCATTTCCACTGTCCAAATGGTCACCAACAACCACACATGGCAACCAAACATTGAAATGTGGCAGCTACAACCGAGGCTCTGCATTTTAAAATATTTATTTCATTTTATCTTGATGTGATTGGAATGGGAGAGGGAGCGGGAGATGGGAGGGGTATGAGTGGGAGGGAAATTATGGGGGGGGGGAGCCAATGTAATCCATAAACTGTACTTTGGAAATTTATATTTACTAAATAAAAAAATTTATTTCATTTTAATTTATTTCAGTTGAAATAGAAATAGCCAAATGTATCTAGCACCTGGTATAACTGATAGCATAGTTCTAAGAACTTAAGCTAATATGGATGTCAGTTATACCTCACAAATACCACAAGTATGTACGGGAAATGCTTAAAAATACGACGTGGAGGATATATCATTTTTTCTGTAAAATATCCCTTCTTTAAATCAAGGTATGAGTAGATAGTTTGGGTGATCTGTTTCTAATATTAACGAGTAATTCCCGCCCACTTGTCAATCACATGTTCCTGAGCTACCTCAATGTTCCAGATTCAGCTAGACTAGGACTGCAAATGAAAACATCTAAGGAAGCCAGCCAAATAAAATAAGTGAATAAGGCATTTTATTTGTATTGAAATCATGGTCCTTCCTACAAAGGTGCTGGCGTTTTTTAAAAAAACAACAACAACAAAAACAGGAGCGCCTCTCTCTAGATGTCCGTTCCTCAGTCCTTCATCTAGACTAATATTTTCCCATGTAGGCTTAGTCCCTCATATCCAGAATGCAAAAGAAGGGGATGCTGAGATAGGAGCAGTAGATTGTTGACTGAGGTCAGAAATACAGTTGCATAACAGAGTTTTTGTGACTGGAAGAGATTTTTGAGCTCAGCAAATCCAAGGACTTTGTCATGCCCCTGTTTGGGAATGCCTGTCTCATTACCATACTCTGACAAAAATATAAGACTAGGTAGCACCAGTCAAAAACTAGCACCCTGCGTAGCTCTCTAAGTTTCCTTTCTGTTAACACTTTACTAAGACTTGTTGCTGTGAGCCAATAAAATCACCTCTGTGGACAGGCTTGGCACACTATTACTCTCTATACTCTAATTGTCATCATTGCTACTTATCTACAAGACTACACACTTAAAACATGTTCCTAAGTTAAATAAAAATAATTTCAGGGTATTTTTAACTTGGATATCCCAAATTCTGCCAGCTTGTAACTATCATATAAATATCCTGCATTAGTTAGGAATTACTTTTAGCTGCTAATAACAGAAACTAGATATAACAGGTACTTCAACAAGAAAAAGATTGTTTTTCTCAAGAAAATGAGATCCAGAGGATGTACAGTTCTGATGGACATGGAGGCTACCGACGTGTTGTCCGTTCAGTTAACAACTCAATAATCCCCAAGAACAAATTTAGATTTCCCATCTTAGAATGCAGAAACTCTGGGAGATTTTTAGAAAGCAATTTTTCTAATTTTTTCAAAAGTTGCAAGATCCTGTTTAAAGTCACATTTGCTTTCTGGACACAACTGTCTAAGATGGGTCAAAAGACAAAGGAAGAAGGGTCCCCCCATGTCCCAGCCACAGCAGAGCTGGGTCGCACCATTTCCCACACAGCATAGCTGGGTCTCACCATGTCCCACATAGCATAGCTGGGTCACACCACGTCCTATCTACAGCATAGCCATAATCCAGTCATTTACATGCAATCCAGCACTAATATAAATCTTTCACAATATTTTTCTGGTGGATTTCCAGAAGTGGAGATACAGGCTCTTAACAGATATTGGCAAAATGCATTCAGAAAGGGGGGAACCATTTTCATTCTCAAAATAGGGATTGAGAACATCTCTCCCCCCAAAATCAGCAGAGTTGGAAATATCCTTTAATTTTTTTTTTTTTCCAAAGGGAGAGGGTATTGCTTCTCGGCCTTTCAGCCAAGATCAAGTGTCATGTCTGTTCTTATCAGTTTAATATCTGATGTGTCCTCTATCCAAAGGGAGAGGGTAAGGAAAGAAGCTAAATAAATGGCAGTGAGATGCTTTATTTTGCACCCTTTGAATCTTGACTGGGCTGCTTTGAAATGAAGTTCCACAGGTGTGATCACATCACAGGGAGGTAGCTGGAGAAACAGCTCCATCTGGGGTGCCATAAAGGCAACCCCATAAAATGGCCATCATCAATATGAAAAGAGAATAATTAGAATAAAAAAGATTTAGCAAAGGACAACCTGGATGGTAAAAAGGAGTCTTAAATATGTGTTCTTAAAAAACTTGCCTAGATCATCTTGATACCCCCCTCTCCCAGTACTACAATGTACACACACACACACACACACACACACATGCATCCACAATCCCTTGAGAAACATTAAGGAAAAAGTTAAGTTGTTCCAGCCCAGATATGTCTAGTAGTCTCAGATAAAATCAATGATTTACTAACCAAGTGATTATAAAATCATTAGTTTGTCTGATTTTTTAAAACCAAATGGCACATTAGCTGAAGGCAACTGATAAAACAGTGCCAGCTTCCCAGTGGCTTTGGCACTTCTAGAATAAATGTGCATATCTAGGAGGAACACAGCTATTTCCAACATGGAGGTATGGTTTGAGACAAATATTTGCATTTTGCCATTGTGGCATGAATAGAATGAATAGAATAGTCGGGTGAAGTTATTTAAGCACAACTTTTAGAAGTTGAACTTCAATTCGTAATTTGCAGCGACAGAGAAGTGAGAAGATGTTAAAAACAACCACGTGAGGTTATTGGGGAGAGAAAGTAGGGGACGAAGATGTGAAGGAGGGCCACATCTAGCAGGAGGAGATAAGAAGGCAGGAAAATGGCATGAGATCACTTCAAACAGGCAAGACCAGTTCAAGTTGCTGGAGGCCTCCACAGGCAGCAGTGCGAGGACTGATCTGATTAGGGCCATGAAGAGTCGCTGGAGGATTAAGTCACTGAGCACCACGTTCCCAATGCCAGGCATGAGAAATTATTTTGGCAGCCATGTGCAGAATAATTTGTACTGGGTAGAGACAGTGTGTTAGAGGTGGGAAAGAAGAATGTTCTGGTCATCTAAGAAGCCAGAAACTGGGTGCACTAGAGACACAGGGAAGAGCTGGGAGACTCAGGTGGGTCAGAAACAGGTATAGGAAACATGACAGCAGCTCACAGAACAGCTCCACTGGGGAGCTGTCCACCTCTGACAGCAGCACCAGTGTAGCAGTGGCCTTCTGGACACCTGGCTATTGCTTCTTTGGACCCAGAAAACTTCACTGATTTGCCTCTTCTATCCCCTCATGAGCTCATTCAGGCTCTCTCATGTCTGAATGTCTCCACACACTTGTGGAATCTATTCATTTCATCAGCAGGCACGGCTTCTTAGTGTAGCAGTTGCATTTTGCAGGTGACTGTGAACAGGAACAGACAGAACAGGGGTGAAGCTTGCCTTGAAGTTTGAAGTTTAATGGGTCATTGGGTAATCATGAAGGTATAGGGTGAACAAGCTGTAGGGGAAAATTCTGGCAGCTGAAAAAGAGGAAATGGAACCGTGGATGTACAGCCAAAGAATGCAGGTCAACAACAATTATTGCTTTATAATGGAGGGGGCTGGAGCAGAGTCTCCATTTGGAATGCAGCGCGAGCAGTCCTACAAGACGGATCGCATTAATATGAAAAGAATATTATTGAAATCAAGAAGGTACAACAGAGGGCAACCCGAATGATACAAGGACTCAAGGACCTTAATTATTTACAAAGGTTGGAAACACAGTTGTTCTACTTTCCTTAGTAACAACAACAAAAAACAAAATGTGAAAGGAATTCACTGCCAGTGTCCTCATTTCCAGGAGGGAGATTTGCAGGAACCAAATGTCAAGAAAAAGAAAAAAAGAAAGGGCATGTTTTTAAACCCAGAAAGAACATGGTATTAAGTAAATTTTAGTGGGATTTCTTTGCAAAGAGAGAGGTGAATTTACTGTGCAAACTACTATGCAGGATCTGCTTGCTAATGAATGTGTGGTATACATATGTATATGTGTATTTACACAAACACTATATATTTTAAGGAGATAAGCATTACAAAAGAAAGTAATTATGGGGTGGCGCAACTGCAGACTCAACTAGACTTATAGAGATTTCCTGTTCTAAAATTTCCTGTGTTCCATAGCCCTTCCATGTAATTTTCAGTGTTTTGAATGCCCATTGGCAATGTAGACTAAACACTCAAACAATCTCGTATGATATTCAAGTGAAACTTACAGCAAAGTAAATTTGATCTCGAGCTGTCAAAACACTGCTCACAACAGAGCATACTGACAGTCAGCCAGACAACCTCTGAGGAACGCCTGCTGAGAGAGAAAACAGGGAATTGTGAAAATCCCATTGTGCCCTAGCCACCAAATTCCAAACCCACACCAAGCGCACAATGTTTTCTGATATTTTTTTACATTTTGATCTTACTGCTACATAAACATGTATGAAATGCTTATCATCTATTCTGGCACCTATTTTACAACATGAAATAAAACAGAAAACCTGGTTCCTGTTCTCAAGAGTGAAGACTGTTTTTCTCATTCATGCTGTACTCCCAGCAATGAGTGTGGCATCAGGCATTTAATAGGTGCTTAGTACATCAGAGACAATAAAGGGACAGTAGCTGTTAGTGCTTACTGAGTGCCCAGGGTTGGGGTCCCGATCTCACAGAGTCTTTTTTAGAAATGGTGCTGTGAGTGAACCTGAACAAGGGACAGATCAGAGGGAAAGAACCCCCAAAACCAGCCGTGGTGAGCTTCTTCCCAACCAAGAAGTCTGGATACGGGTCCAAGAAGACCACAAGGATAGGAACTAGTGTGTGCATACTCCGATGACGATTTCTGCATGATGGCGATTTTTTTTTTTAAATAACCACATTGAAGGAGTGGTCATTTCCACTTTTATAGCAGTGCTTTGTGGTACTAAAGCTGTCTGAGATGGTAGCTACTGTCACATCTGGCCACTGAGCGCTTGAAATACGTAAAGTGTAAGATGCATATCAAATTTTTTAAAAAGATTTTTAAAATTTATTTGAGAGGTAGAATTACAGACAGTGAAAGGTAGAGATAGAAAGGTCTTCCAGCCACTGGTTCACTCCACAAATGGCCGCAACGGTCAGAGCTGAGCTGATCCGAAGCTAGGAGCTTCTTCCGGGTCTCGCACATAGGCGCAGGTGCCCAAGCACTAGGGCCATCTTCTAATGCTTTCCCAGGCCAAAGCAGAGAGCTGGATTGGAAGAAGAGCAGTGGGGACTAGAACTGGCATCCACATGGGATGCTGGCGCCACAGGCGGAGGATTAACCCACTACACCACAGCACTGGCCCCTTATGCACATCAAATTTTTAACACTTAGTATGAGAAAAAAATATGCCATGTTCCATTATTGTTTTTATATTGATTACTTGATAATGTTTTGGGTATGTTGGGTTAACTACAATAGATCATTACCATTCATCTTACCAGGTTTTGTTCCACTTTTTAAAGATCACATAAAGTGTTTCGCATTATTTCTCGAGCCATAATCCGTTTCTTGATTTATTTACTGGTCAGTATTCATTTTCTAGGGCTGATGTGAAAAGCCTGCACCCATAGACCCAGTGGCTTAAACAGCAGGAGTCTATCTTCTCACAGTCCTGGGAGCTGAAACTCCAAGGTTAAGCTCTTGGGAGGGCTGGGTTCCTTTAGGCCTCTCTACCTTACTTTAAGGTAACGGGGTAATGGCTGTCTTCCCGCCATGTCTTCACACAGTGGTGTGTGTATGCGTGTGTGCCTGTGTGTCCCTCTTCTCTCCCTCTTAAAATGACACCAGTCATAGTGGAGAAGGACCCACCCTAAAGGCTGAATTTTACCTTTGTGAAGACACTGTCTCCTGCTGCAGTCACATTGTGAGTTCCTGGGGTTAAGACATCAACATAGGATTTGGCGGAGCAGGGTGGGGTGGAGAAGCGATCCAGCCCATCACAGGTCAGCACAGTACTGAAGGGGATGGAGCGGGAGAAGAGGCTGTTTAGCTGAGAAGGATGTCTTCCAAATACAGGGGGGAAGATAGACTGAGAAACCGGAAGGAAGAAAGGCCAGTAATGTGACTGCAAACCAGACACTTAAAAAAAAAGAGCCAGTGACAAGTTCTGTGTGGCAAGAATTCAAAGGACACATAGGATCAGGAGTGATCTCATGTTGAACTTGGTGTGTCTACCTTGCTCGGTCTGCTGCAAGGAGGCCTCGCCATAACCAGCAAAACTGTAGGAGCACACAGCCCCCTAAGGAGAGCGGTGGCCATGAACCACCAGACCTGGAAGGACTGTACAGGGCAGGGTGACAAGACTACCCACAGAAGGCAAGCTAGGAAGGCAAGCAGGACTCCTCTAGGGGAGGAGACAGGAGTTGCTGGGATCTCCTGAGAGATTTGCTGAAGCTTGGGAGGAAAGGGAATTCACTGGCTCCCACCAGGGGTAGAATGAGGTTCTTCACCACTTTATTTAACCAGTGAAGAACCACAGAGTTTAAGGACATAGGCATGGAGGATGTGGGGATGTTCTGACACCTGACTTTTGAGAACTACTCTCATAAAGTTTAGGATGTGGCCATATATGACTTTCTCCATTTCATTTCCATGCATCATCTCATATGGTTTCCAAAGAAACATGAGAAGAGCTACACTGCACTGCTTGCAATTTCCATTTTATGGATGAGAAAACTGAGCCTCGGAGGACTTACATGATTTAGGAGCTAAAACTCCTGACATGTTTAGAGTTATGTCAGTGTTACCCCAGCCTTCTACCCTCTACACTAACACCAACAGCACCACCACACACACACACACACACACACACACACACAAATCCTCTCCACAGGTGGACCACACTCCCAAAATGCAGTTTTGTGCCAGAATCTCTCCCTATCCATCATCTCCCCTTCTAAATTACTGTATTATCCAACTTGAAACATTCCTGATGGAGTAAGAAATACACACCAGGAAATTATCCAGAAAACTCCTGTCAAATGGAAAACTATTTTTTAAAAAGTACCAGCTGCGTGAGTGTGACAGGTGTTTTAATACAACTATGGCCTAAATCAGAGGCATCAGCTTAGAGCCTCAGATCTGTTCTTGTTTATGGTGATTTTTTGCCCAGGGCAAAGATAGAAGAGCTGTTGGTTTAAAGTGTGCACACAACGTTGTCAACTTTTTCTTCCTCTTTCAACATGAAAATGAAAACACATGAAATGAGGGTAAAGAATCTTTCATTCAGTGACAGAGGAAAGTTTATAGTAAATTTAGCTTTCATTTTTTTTTATTTCACATATGCCACTCTCTACAAACTATCCATAAATCTCCTCTCTGATCCAAAGAAAAATGTCACAAATTGTGTGGAGGCAGAGTAGGAAACTACCTTATCTGTCACTTATTATGTGTTAATTAATTTTAGGGGTTTTGTTAATCCAGTTTACACACGGACACAAGGGTGGCATCCTAGCACTATGTTCACAGAAGTCCTAACTAGAAAACGCATGACATCATCTATACGGACCTTTTTGCATTGGCTTGTTAGCCAAATGCTTCATAATTCGGTTGAAGAGACAATTTGCAGGCACATGCTTCGTTATAGAGCAATGGGGATTTCACACATCTCCCAGAAATATTTTCTTCATCTCTGACGATTCCTCAAGTCACCTCATTCTCGATCCTGCTCCCCTAAGTGTGGTCCACGGGCCAGCAGCTTCAGGCGCACACAGGAGCTGATTAGAAGTGCAGGTTCCTGCCCTCGTTAAAACTACACACTCAGAACTGGCCCCTTGAGATGTCTCCAGCTGATCCCTGTATCAGCAAAGTTGGAGAAGCGCTGTTCTAGATCGTTCTTAGGTAGCGCACCTTGACCTGGACAAAGCAGAATGCGGAGTCTCAGCACAACAGAGACACTCGGGGCTGAAAATCAGAGTGTCTTGGAGCCCAGACAGCCAACGGCCGTGAGCCAGCACAGAGCTGGGTCTTGTCACGGCTGTTGGGAGTAAGTACAGCACTGGACCTGCGATGGAGATTCCACAGCAGGCTCCCAAATTATTCTTCAGGGACAGTTCCCGTATAGCCCAACAGACTGCCTGGCGCTGCAGCTGGGAGCTGGAGAATTGAAACTGGCCACTCCTGCATCAGAGAGAAAGAGTGGGCAGGGTAGGGGTCTTGGAATAGACAGATGTGAAAGGAGGGACTTTAGGTGTCCTGGGCAGTCAAGGGTAGCCCACAGCCCTTTAGAAAGAGAAGGGTGGAGCAGGAGAGGCTAAGGATGCTACCTGGAGACCAAGTGAGAGACAGGGGACCCTGCCAGCCTGAGGATGCCACACCCCGAGGTATAAATGGCTCTTTCGTGGCTCTCCTACAGGAAACACCACAGTACGGACTGACATGAGCCCACCCCGCGAACTCCTGCCATCTCCCACCTGGTTTTAGGACCAGAGGACCTTCTCACAGGCTGAGAGTCCCATCAGTATTTACTTTGCTGGTGCCAGAGCCGATCGCCTCGGAGGCTTTTTAAAAACAATGACTCCAAAGGGCTTTAACCTGTTCAAGATGCCCTGACAAACCGTGAGCTTGCCTTGCCGGAAGAAATGATGCTGGGGCCAGACAGAACTGCGACTGCAGATTGATTGATTTTTTTAATTTAATATTTGTTCACGGGGAGGCTGGCTTCTTTATTGTGGCGGCACCTGCTAGTGCCATTATAGTTACAAGGGCTGTTGGAGAGGCTTTATGGTGGAAGCTTATTTCTATTATAAATGCTGGTTGGGGCGGGTGGTTAATATCTCAACGGTTTCCTGTTATACTGGGCTCAATCAACTCTAGCCCACATTGTTAAGTTGAACACATCATCTTGCACAAAAAAAAAATAAAAAAATTAAATGTTATGCCAAAATCAACATCATTAATTAAGTTGTGAGGAAATATTATCCGAGTCAATCCTTAAATTAATCACTAACTTCAGATCAAGAATGTGAACAAACAAAGTAGCTTAATGCTCATGTTTGAAACCCAACTCACTTATTAAATCTCCATTATTAAATTATTAAATTGAGCCTTGGTAACTGAAAATGATATAATATGAATATGTATTATAAAAGTATATAGAGTTAATTCCAAGAAAACTACTTATCTCAGACAAGCATCTCAGCACATAGATTTTCATTTGTTTAAAGTCAATAAAGGAATATTGGGGCCAACACTGTGCTGTAGTGGGTAAAGCCACAGCCTGCAGTGCCGGCATCCCATACAGGTGTCGGTTCAAGTCCTGGCTGCTCCTGTTCCGATGCAGCTCTCAGCTATGGCCTGGGAAAGCATGGAAGATGGCCCAAGTCCTTGGACCCCTGCACCTGAGTGAGAGACCCGGAAGAAGCAACTGGCTCCTGGCTTTGGATTGGCATAACTCCGGCTGTTGCGGTCATTTAGGGAATGAACCAACAGATGGAAGACATTTCTTTCTGTCTCTCACTCTCTCTGTAACTCTGCCTCTCAAATCAATAAATAATTTTTTTAAAAAAAGGCATATTATCACAAGGTTCATTGTTGTCAGCCAAGACATAATTTTCAGTCAAAAATAGTCATGGTATTTTTATCTCAACTCCCCATACTCAGATACACACTAGAAAGTATTACTTAATACTTACTCTCTAATAGTAAATGGGGATTCAATTTCTTCACTCTCAAAATGGGTTTTATGTTAGGAGAACAAGGTTCCATGCCATACAGAGCAATCCAACAGCGTGGGGCAGGGGCGTGAGATAAGACACACTGAATTCCAGTCCCTGTCTTGTTGTGCATTAAATGAGGCAATAGATGGCTAATTCCAGAGCAAGGAGAGGGAAGACAAAATGAACCTAGACTAACTTGTTTTTCCAGAAAATACGGAAGTGCTTAAAGCATGATGGGTACATGTGGTGAAAGCAGAGTAATGGTCCGTGTCTTAGTCCCCTACGTTGCAGGGAGGAATTAAGGTTGCAGATGGAATGAAGGTTGCTAACTAGCTGATTTTAAGGAGTTTATCTTGGGTTATCCAGGTAGGTCCATGTAATCATAAGGGTCCTCGAATGTGGAAGAGAGAGGTAGAATAGAGAGCAGATGCTAGTCTGCTAGCTTTGAAGGTGGAGAAATGGGGCCTACAAGCACAGGGAATTTGGTGGGCTTGGAGGACATAAAGTTCAAGAAAGTGAGTTTCCCTCTAGAGCCTCCAGAAGGAATGAGTCCTAGCAAAAATCTTCATATGGGTCCATGAAGCCCAGTTTCAGAATGCTGACTTACAGGACTGTAAAATGATCAACCTGTGCTGTTGGAGCCATGATGTGTGCGGCAATATTGCTATAGGAATCAAATACTCCTGCTAAGAAGACAGGATCCACCTTGTGGATAAACTGAGAGAGGGAATGGAAAAGCAACCAGTATCAGTTGAGGAATTTGAGTGGTGGGGATAAGGCACTTCCTTGTGGTGGATGCAGTTTTGACAATATGTCTGAAATTATGTCAAGATCATGTCCTGGAAAAGAGAAAAGAAGTTTGCATAGGGCAGCGTCAGATCTTCAACAGCCCTCCTGTAAATCACACAGGCAGGCAATGAGCTGTGCCTTCCTGACCTCAGAAAGGGATTGAGGTTTCAGTCTCTTAAAGGGCTGTGGCCTGGGATACCCTCTCCCCCCAAAAACATCCATTGGCAGAAAGTTGAATTTTTATTTTTTAAAGAAATCAACTTGTCCTATAGAAGATGCCTACCACTACAGATAGTCGGAGAGCCCAGGAAAAGGTCAATGTCACTGCTCAGCAAAGTCTGTAGGTAGAGGGGATTCACACACACTGCTCTGGGTAAAATAGTGGCCCCTTAATAGGGACCTAATCCCCAGAATCTGTGAATATGTGAAGTCATGCAGCAAAGGGATATTAAGGTTGAAGATGGGCTAAAGGCTAAAGTTGCAAAACGGCCAATCTTTTTTTTTTAACTTTTATTTAATGAATATAAATTTCCAAAGTACAGCTTATGGATTACAATGACACCCCCCCCATAACTTCCCTCCCACCCGCAACCCTTCCCTCTTCTGCTCCCTCTCCCCTTCCATTCACATCAAGATTCATTTTCAATTATCCCTATATACAGAAGATCAGTTTAGTATATATTAAGTAAAGATTTCAACAGTTTGCACCCACACGAAACACAAAGTGAAAAATACTCTTTGAGTACTAGTTATAGCATTAAATCACAATGTACAGAACATTAAGGACAGAGATCCTACATGAGGAGTAAGTACACAGTGACTCCTGTTGTTGACTTAACAAATTGACACTCTTGTTTATGGCATCAGTAATCACCTTAGGCTCTTGTCATGAGTTGCCAAGGCTATGGAAGTCTTTTGAGTTCGCCGACTCTGATCATATTTCGACAAGGTCATAGTCAAAGTGGAAGTTCTCTCCTCCCTTCAGAGAAAGGTACCTCCTTCTTTGATGACCTGTTCTTTCCACTGGGATATCACTCACAGAGATCTTTCATTTAGGTTCCATGCCTGAAATACTCTCATGGGCTCTTCGGCCAGATCCGAATGCCTTAAGGGCTGATTCTGAGGAAAATGGCCAATCTTAAATTAGGGAAACTGTCCTACGTTATCAGATGAGCCAATGAAATCCCAAGGCTCCTTAAAGGTAAAAGAGGGAGGTGCAAGAGGAAAGTCAGAGGGAGCTGAGACTATGGGCTAGTGAGTGAAAAGATAAGAGGACTCAACCCAACATCGCTAGATTAAAGATGGAGCAGGGGGACCATGGCCCTAATCATGCAAGTTTCCTCTAGGAATAGGGAAGGACAAGGAAACAGATTCCCCCTGGGAGCCTCCAGACCAGGAAGCAGCCCTGCCAACACCCTCCTTTTAGGCTGGTGGGTTCCATGCTGGACTTCCAATCCTCAGAACTGGAAGGTGATGAATTTGTATTGATTTAAGCGTTCTACTTGTGATAACTCATTAGAAGAGCAATGGAAAATGCAGACATGCACACAGCTTCCACCCGGCTTTCTACAGCTCTCCAATAGATGCACACGTACAACCAACAATCACCACACATTTGCGAAGTGTTTCTACCATGAAAGAGGTGGAAATGAAGCAGCAGCAAAGAGGAGGCAGCACAAGCAATGCAGAAGGCAACAGTACTCCCAGGGAACAGCACAGACCCTGCATCCATGAAACAAGGGCAGGGAGCTCTTTATGTGCTGTGCTCACCTAATGCTTACCTATAACGTACTGTGTGCCAAGTACTCTACGAAGTGCCTTATAAATATTGAAACATTTAGTCA
Source organism: Sylvilagus floridanus (assembly GCA_949820135.1). Lineage (NCBI taxonomy): Eukaryota > Metazoa > Chordata > Mammalia > Lagomorpha > Leporidae > Sylvilagus > Sylvilagus floridanus. The sequence continues at coordinate 161,037,518 of OX463244.1, read as the reverse complement.
CCATAACAACCCTATGAGGTGGGTACTAGTATCCTATTTCACAGATGAGGAAATAGGCAGAGAAAGGGTAAGTGACTTGCCCAGGATCACACGGCAGAGTCTTGTCCATGGTCCATGCAACAACAGTTAGGAATAAAAAATATAAGAAATTGAAAAAATTCATAAATAGGTTCAAACAAAGGTGAGGTAATAGTTTAGGAAGTAGACAAATGTATATTAAAAGTTCACAAATGAAATCTAAGACATCCAGGGAATTCAACATCCAACCAATACTAGTTTCAGAAATGAAAACAGAGAAAAAAGAGAAGACATTATGAAAAAAACTGTTGAAAAATGTTCAGAATAGCAGGACATAATTTTCTAGATTGAAACAGCCTACATAGTACCCTGAAGAAGAAATGAAATACAGTTATTATCAAGCAACATTGAAATTCCCAGGTAGCACACAGAAAGCAGTCCTGAAAACTTTCTAAGGGGAATTGTGGTAGATCCTATTCAAAAGGTCACAAAAAAAATAGTGGCATAAAATTTTTCAATGGCAGTACTGGAAGTTAGAAGACAGTGAAGTAAAGCTGTCAAAGTCTCAGGGGAAAATGAGGTCCATACTAGAATTCTGTACCCAGCCAAACTATCAATTGATTGTGAGATAGAATAATGACACTTAAGGTTAAAATTTCTCTTTTGCTTTCTCAGGAATCTATAAGGATATCACCCAACAAAACAAGGAAATAAAAACAGGAAGTAACAAAGGGAACCAGGAAGTAGGCAATCCCAAAGATTACAGCAAGAAGAGGTCCTAAATAATAGACACACAGTGGCATCCCTACATAAACAGAAGGGTTAAGAATTCAAGTTGACTAGAACAAAAAGTAAAGGCAACTGGTAGATTGCTTAATGTGTTTGACTAAGGGGATGGTTAGTATTTTTAGAATTGAAAAAAATAATTAGTGATGGATACATAGAAAGCAACAATTTTTTTAAAGATTTATTTATTTTACTTGAAAGTCAGAGTTACACAGAGTGAGAAGGAGAGGCAGAGAGAGAGGTCTTCCATCTACTGGTTCATTCCCCAATTGGCCACAATGGCTGGAGCTCTGCCTATCTGAAGCCAAGAGCCAGAAGCAGGTCTCCCATGTAGGTGCAAGGGCCCAAGGGCTTGGGCCAGTTTCTACTGGAAAGCAACATTTTTAAAAAGTAAGGCCATGGGACTAGATTGTGGCACAGCAGGATAAGCTGTTGTCTGTGACACTGGCATCCCATATGGGTGCCATTTTGTGTCTCGGTTGCTCCACTTTCAAAGCAGCTCCCTGCTAATGAGCTTGGAAAAGCAGCAGAAAATGGCTCAAGTACTTGGGCCCCTGTACCCAGAAAGATCTGGATGAAGCTCCAGGCTCCTAACTGGCGTGGCCCAACCCAACCAAGCCTTTGTGGCCATTTGGGAACTGAACCAGAAGATAGAAGATCTCTTTCTGTAACTCTGCCTTTCAGATAAAATAAATACGTCTCTAAAAATAAGTAATAAATAAATAAATATTAAAAGTAAGGTCATTAACTGCAAGGAAAATTAAAAACTATATAAAAAGTTTTAGCTATAAATATTTATAAGGTCATAATGAAACAAAGGCTGAAATTAAAAGATTTGAAATAGCTATACTGAAAGAATGGGGGAGGAGAAGATGGAAGAGGTGCCATAGGGAAGTTGAGTCATCATCTCCCAAGGTGTAGAGTCACTAAATATTTAAAGCGGAACATTGAAGCTATTGAAATACAACCTTATTACTTTAAAATATGGAGATAAGTAACTGGGAAAACAGTCAAAGTGGATAAAGCGCTTGTCTCCAGGGAAGAGAACTTCAAGGCAGAGGAACTGGAGCAGGCAAGGAGCATAACCCATCTCAGGGTTATCTTGTGGTTTGATGTTATTGCCTTTTTCTCTTCTTTCCCCCCCTTTTTTTGATTTTTGATGAAAAAGATTAAACATAAATAATACCTTGAATAGGATTTGATACATGGTACGTGCTATTTATTATAGCTAATGCTGACATTTGTGCTGCTAGGATGGTTGATAAAGCTGCAGCACCAAAGTGAGAATCAGCCCATACTCTACACGAGAGCCCTAAGGTATGTTATTTTCTACCTCTCTCTCTCTCTCCATTAAGGAAAACAAATGAAGGGGCAGGCATTTGCCTTCTTGGTTAAGATTCCGATTAGGACACTCGTGTTCCCTTCAGAGTGTCTGCATTCTTCTCCCTGCTCTGGCTCCTGACTCCAGCTTCCCGCTAACGCAGACCCCAGGAGGCACTTAAGTTTTGGATGACATGAGACGCCCATTGCAAACTCAAACAGCGATGTCAACGACAGACTCGGACAGGAGGCCCGGAAGGATGAAATTCAGATTTTTAAATTCTGAAGTCCTTCCCTCACAGCAGTAATGAGAAACTGTCACCATGACCACCATATGTGCCTCCCACCCAGGAAAAGGGCCAAGAGACATGAAATGTGGCGATGTGAACGCTGGAAACACTCGGGTCTGTTGGGACTTGTGTGTCGGGTACAGCCGACACAGGGATATGGATGGCATCTTCTCTATCTCCTGCTTTTTTCTGAGTCCTCAATGGTGGAACCTGATTGCCTTCACAGTCCAAGTGGCCAGAGTTGAGGAAATACCATTTTAACCCCCTAGCTTCTAGAGAGAAAGAGAAGAGAGACACAGGATGCCAAAGGATGATAGACAGTATCCAGCGTCAATGGCGTTTAAAGACATAAGCCTGGGGGAGGCCACCAAGGTAGTGGAAGGGAACCAAAGATGCAACTTTGACTCGTTCCAGCATTAAGAAATCAGGAAGGGGCCAGTGCTGTGGTATAGCAGGCAAAGCTGCAGCCCGAGATGCTGGCATCCCATATGGACCCCAGTTCAATCCCGGCTGCTGATCCACAATCCACTTCCCATCCAGCTCCCATTAATGGTCCTGGGAAAGCAGCAGAAGATAGCCCAAATGCATGGGCCCCTGCACTCACATGGGAGATCAGGAGGAAGCTTCTAGCTCCTGGCTTCCTTCTGTCCCCGCCCTGGCCATGGAAGATCCATCACTTCCCATCCCCTGCCCCGTAACTGTGCCTTTCAAATAAATAAAACAAAGCTTTTCAAAAAGAAACAACAGGAGGTAGAAGGGAACTGACAGATGGCCTATGAGGGAATTGGACCACCAGGACAGGCTCCTATCCTGCAAGCTGAGTGGAGAAAATACTGCAAGGAGGAGAGTGATGAGCAGCCTGGTTCAGATGCTGTGCATGCTTAACTCCTGTAAGAAGAGTGGATGACCATCGTTTCAAACAAGGTGTTAAGAGTAAATGTCACTCAAGGGTCAGGTAGAAATGATCCCAGCTAACAACTGATGAACTGCTCCCTGCTATACTCATATGTCAGCATATAAGGGCACTTCAAAAGTTTAATGGAAAAATCAAATTAAAATATAATTCATATTTTCCATGAATTTTGGGGACCCCCTCCTATTTAATAGCTCCATTTACTCACACCCACTATTACTTACCTATATATCCATCTATCTACCTATACTCACATATAAGTGAATTATACTACATATGCTATTTTACAATCTGATGTTAATAGTTACTAACACAACATGGCTGTCTTCGTGGGCAGTATATGCATGCATACATCATCCTTTATTCAAGAAGATATTGGATAAATCTACTATATTTATACAACCATTTAGGCTGTTCCAGTATTTCAATATTATATGCAGGGTTGCAATAAGCATCCTTGTTAATACAATATAAAATATTTATACCTGAAGCTTCTGCTCTCCAAATTAAATATTTGGGCATAGAGAGAATCTGTTATATTCAGAAACGGTCACATGGCTGCAAAACCTAGGAAAAGAAAATAATTTGGAATGAGCTGACTTATTATAAAAGCCAGCTCCTGGTCTTTGTGTGCTAAAGTTGTGTAATATAAGCTTATATTCCTATATATCAAATCACAAGAATCTAAAATTTGGTGAGTATGCCAGCCCAGACGCCCTTTTGAACTTATTATGCTATTATCAACCTACAGTACTATATTTTTAGAACACCTAGAACATCATTTTCCCATAAGTTTTCTTAACATTATAATTTGATAGTTTAATCAGTCATCAATCCTCTGTAGATATAAAATTTAAACTGTTTAAATAGAGTATAATTCCTGCTGGTTGATTTTCAATGTCCATCAACTCCCAGTTAAGTGTGGCAGGAAGCAAGAGAAAAATGCAAACCCATGTTGTGGTTTAGTCAGTCACTGGGCAGGCAGACTCGGAACACTTGCACTGTTTGTCATCCTTCAACACACTATCTCACTACCAAAATATTGATTGGGATGAGGTGACTTGCTGCCTCTCCCTCTGAGTATATATTAGCTATGCTGTGTGAGTGAGTGTGTGTCTCTATAGATAGATACCCACACAGTCTCTGGATGAGATGCACTGTATACAGGGAAGGGTAAGGTGTTATTGGTATGTAAAATAGATCCTAAAATTGTGAAGCAAATTATATCATAAGAACACTAGGCACCAAGTGGTAAACAAACATAAACAAATACGCTTTAAATCATTCATTTCTGGTTTCATGAATTTTAAATCAAAGTCTCAAAGCCTCTTATTTCCTTCCCCCTTTTGTTGGCTATCCTTCCTTGCCTGCATTTCTTGATCTATGTTGGTGTCTTCACACACACTGTAGCAATAAGCATCTCAGGGAAACAGCTCGCCACCTGACAGACCGTGGTGAACCTGACCAGCCCTCGAGCCGCAGGGTGCCTTCAGCCTACTATGATTCCTTGGGCATCTGAAAGGCTCTTCTCCAACTACAGGGATGCCACCAGGGGCTTTGCACCAAAAGTAGTTGCTCTTGGGTCTCTCCAAACAGCCAGAACTCCTAAGGATCATCATTTTCCCGGCAACATCAATGGAATATTCTATTTTTTTAAATTCACATTTAAATTTTGAATTACATGCAATACTGGGATGTCTTTAATGGGTTCAGAGCAACATCTCACTGTATATATACAACATAAGCCAAACATACCAGGTCACCAAGATTTCCACCTCCTTTTCTGTGGTTCATGTTTACAGACTACCAGCTCCACTGCTCCAGTACCTTATATAGAAGACAATACGCTGTCCTGAGCTGCAGTCATCCCTCTGCGCTGCAACATACCAAATTCACACTACTGTGTTTTGGTGCCCATTATCCAACCCTCCCCCTGCCCCCAGCCCTTTCCAGTCTCTAGGAGGAAGAACGTGCAGTGTTTGCCTTCCTGTGTCTGGATTATTTCACTAAATATAATGAGCTCCAGTTTCATCCATTGTGCTGCAAATGTTTTCATTTAATTCTTTTTTATGGCTGAATAATACTCCACTGTGTATACCACATTTTTTTTTATTTGACAGGTAGAGTTATAGACAATGAGAGAGAGACAGAGAGAAAGGTCTTCCTTCTGTTGGTTCACTCCTCAAATGGCCCGCTGCGCCGATCTGTAGCCAGGAGCCAGGTGCTTCTTCCTGGTCTCCCATGTGGGCACAGGGGCCCAAGCACTTGGGCCATCCTCCACTGCGCACCCAGGCCACAGCAGAGAGCTGGACTGGAAGAGGGGCAACCGGGACTAGAACATGGTGCCCATATGGGATGCCGGCGCCACAGGCGGAGGATTAACCAAGTGAGCCACGGCACCAGCCCCTACCACATTTTCTTTATCCATTCATTCATCACTGGATACGTGTTGTAAGTATATACCTTGGCTACTGTGAATAATGCTGCAAAGAAAATGGGAATGCAGTTATCTCTTTTATATGTTTATTTTTTCACTTTAAACTTCATTTTGACAGATATCAAATTTCTGCTACAGATTATTGGTTGTTTCTATTAAAAAGTGCTGATTTTGAAAACTAATACTTAAAACTGCCATGCACGCATGCACATACAAAATGGACCACAAAATATTCTCCTTTCCTTCTGAAGGTTTTATAATGCACAGTATCATGAACCAGTCTTCTACTCTTAAACTTGAATGGTCAATTGAGACAAAAAGTTCTGAGGCCATTCTTCCACCACTGATCAAGACTGGGAGAAAGATATTAGGGATAATATTCATAGCTTTCTGAGCTTTCTGGGCAGACTTGGCGACCTTGCCAGCCTCAGCAGCCTTCTAGTCCACTTCACTGACTATACTTAAGATAGACATGATGATGTCTATCTTATATCATGTACAGCAAAATGACCCAGAGAAGGAGCATGAGAGAAGCTCTCAGAAGGCATGGACTCGCCAGGAATCCTGTTTGTGATGGCAGCATCACCAGATTTCAAGAATTTAGGGCCTCCTTCAAGCTTCTTAACAGAACAACAATCAACCTTCACCAAGCTCAGCAAACTTGCAAGTAACGAGAGCTGTGTGACAGCGTAGTGCAAGCACGTGGCCAGCACTGATTTGGTCTGGATGGTTCAGGATCCTCACCTGAGTAGTGAAGACACCTGTCTCCATTGGTGGGCTGCTTTGCTGTCACTAGAAATGTTGCCATATGAAGACCTTTGACAGACAACGTTCTTGACATTGGAGCCCACATGGTCCTCAGGTAGAGCTTCAGTCAAAGCTTCATGGTGCATTTCAAGACCCCAAATGAAAAATAGCACCTTTTCTCTTATTTATGGTAGCTAGTATAGAGAGGATAAAAATTGTGTGTGTGTGTCAGATCACTAGAAATGTTGCTTCACTGCCTCATGCCATGTAATGACAATATACTCTTGCTCTACGTGTTATAAACAAGAAATGCACAGGGGGACAGAGGTGAAGACTCCTGGGGTGGTATTAGTAATGCTTTGCTCTTAATTAGCATGTTGGTTAAGAGAATGTCCAGATGACAAAGCAGTCATTGATCTGTACACTTAAGTGCATCTCTTAATATGTATACTGTATTTTAAAGAAATATGTTTACAAAAGAAAAATACTTTATGGTGCATTTCAACAGATTTTATTTCTGTTGTGATGTTAACTGGAGCAAGGATACCCCCATGCCAGGTTTGAGAATGCCAATCCCCACTCGGCTCACAGGAACAGCACCGATATCACCAATTTGGCAGAGACCTCCTGTAGAGGCAAGCATAAAGGCTTGCCAGCTGAATGAGTTGGTGGGAGGATGAGGATACTGTCCAGGACCGTGTGGGTTCACTGGCATTGTGGTTCTGCCAGCATTGCCACCACCTCTGCGCTGACTTTCCAGCCCTTGAACCAAAGCTTATTAGAGCTTGGCTGCAGTATGTTGTCACCATTCCAACCAGAAATTGGCACAAATGCTACCACGTCAGAGTTATCACCAATTTTCTTACTGTAGGTGTTGACTTCCTTAATGTTTTCCTTGTATCTCTTCTGGCTGTAGGGTGCCTTAGTGGGATTCATTTGGTTAACAGAAACAATCAGAGATTTCACATCCAGTGTGTAAACCAGAGGGCATGCTCACAGGCCTGCCCATTCTTGGAGATCGCAGCTTCAAATTCATTGACTTAACCAACACAGATGGCCTGATGTGTGCCTGTAATCGTGTCTTTGATAAGGTCTCTGTGTCTTGGTGTTGCAATGAAGATGAACCCCAGAAACTTGCTCTATCCATGGCAAAGCATGAGGTCAGTGAACTACCAGCTGAGCAGGTGATTTGCAGAGAATTTTATTGAAAGAACAGAACGGCAAAAATTCCTGTTAACAAGAAGGGAAAGATATGAACTGAAGTCTGGTGGTGGGGTTCATATACGTAAAGCAAAAAGACTCTACTGAATAGCAAAAGCACCTTAGCCTGTTGGGGGAGTTGCTTATCTTCATCATACTCCTGAAACTGGTTACAGTCAGCATCTGACCACTATAACCTGGCCACCTATTTACCTGGACTCCAGAGCCAGATTTTTCCAACTGATTACCAAAATGCTTTACATTCTTTTATGTTACAAGTTCAGCATGGTGGAGCCCTTCACTATCTCTGTCTACCTGCCCTTTTTACTGTTACTAACTCCTTTCATTTGGGCATCAATAATAGTCACGTAATACTGGCTGGTCTGAGATTTCCATAGATATCGATGGGGATACCATGCTCATTATCAGTTTTCAGTTTATCCAAGATCAAGGCATTTCTTCTCAGACTTTTCAATGGTTCTTTTGTTGATGTCATCTCGTCTGCAGATCAGATGGGCAGGAGAGGTGCCCTTGCCTGAATCTACGTGTCCAGTAACAACAACGGTGATGGGAGTGTTTTCTTTTCCCATTTCGGCTTTGACTGACTGGTGGTTTTAGCAAAACTTGTTGCAAAAAAAAAATCGTATATAGATTTGGGATAGATGGATCATATGGTAGATACATTCTTAGCTTTTTGAAGAATATCCATACTGTTCTACATAATGTTTGCACTAATTTGCATTATCACCACCAGTATATATGGGTTTCCTTTTCTCCACATTCTTTCCACCATGTGCTATTTTCATATTTTTGATAATAAACATCTAACTGGAGTAAGATAATACTTCATTGTGGTTTTGATTTGCATTTCCTTGATGGCTAGTGATATTGAGAATTTTTCACATTTTTGTTGCTCATTTGTACTTCTTGTTTTAAGAAATTTCCATTGAAATCCTTTGCTTATTTCTTGCTTAACAGGGTAAACTATTCTTGACTGGCAATTTTTTTTCTCTCAGAACTTGCAATTCCTCCTGGCCTGTAGTGTTTCTGATGAAAATCTGCTGTTAATCTGATGGGGGTTACCTTAAAAGTAACCTGGCAGTTTTCTCTTTTGAGTTTGTGTGTATCACGTATCATGGGGAGGACTCTTCCTTGTTGTTTATTGGGGTCCTATGGGCCTTCTGTATTTGAATGTTCGTATTTTGCTCTAGATTGGGGAAATTTTCAGCTATTATTTCATTGAATCAGGTTTCTGTGCCTTTACTCTTCTCTCTCTTAGACCTTCTCATTATGCAAAAGTTTGTTCATTTAATGTTGTCCTGAAGATCATGGAGGCTATCTTCATTCACTATTTCTTCTTCTTTTTTTTTTTTTTTTTTGACTTGCTGGGGGATTTCAAAAGATCTGTCTTCAAGTTCAGATATTCTTTTTTCTGCTTAATCTAGTCTGTTGCTGGGGCTTTCTATTGTGTTTTTTCATTTACTAAATTCTCCATCTCTAAGATTTCTATGTGGCTCTTCTTAAAGGTATCTTTGCTGAATGTCTTATTCATATTGTGCAGTAATTTCCTAATTTTGTCTGTATTCTCTTGTATCTCTTTGAATATTCTTATACTCATTCTTTTGGATGCTTTTTTTTTTTTATTTGACAGGTAGAGTTGTAGACAGTAAGAGGGAGAGACAGAGAGAAAGGTCTTCCTTCCGTTGGTTCACTCCCCAAATGGCCGCCACAGCTGGGGCTGTGCTGATCCAAAGCCAGGAGCCAGGTGCTTCTTCCTGGTTTCCTATGCGGGTGCAAAGCCCAAGCACTTGGGCCATCCTCCACTGCCTTCCCGGGCCACAGCAGAGAGCTGAAGTGGAAGAGGAGCAACTGGGACTAGAACCCGGCGCCCATATGGGATGCCGGTGCAGCAGGCAGAGGATTAACCAAGTGAGCCACAGCCCTGGCCCCTTGAATGCTTTATTGGGCATTTTTATCAATCTCCCTTTCTTTGCAGTCTGATACTGAAACATTATTTTGTTCCCTTGGGGGTAGGTATCATATTATCTCGATTCTTTTTTCAGAATTCTTATGTCCCTAAGTTGATTTTTGTGCATCTAGCTGATCTATTTTTTCTTTTCCTATCACTTTTTAAAGGTGGCTTTCACAGATTGAAAGCTGTGTCTTGATGCTGTGTCTTCTGGTGTCAGTTCGATCAGCTCTTTTGGCTGTAGCTCTGATTGGGCACTGTAGCATCGTCTCCCAAGATCTTCTTTTGCTATGGCAGATGGTAGCAGCAGCAAGGGTCTAGGGCATTCCCGGGGCCCAGTGGGGTTGCTAAGATTCCTGGTATATAGAATTCAAGTCACAGTCCATGTAAGGGACAGCAGTCATGGGATCAGCACTAGAGTCAGGATGGAAGGGACATGTATACCTCCTTACATATACATACTTCTGAGCAAGGGCCGGAGCCTTGGGACTAGCCAGGATAGGCAGGGCATGCAGACCCCAGCTGCTGTCTGGGTGACAGCCTGAAGCTGCAAAAGCAGTTCTGGTGCCCCAAACAAGGCAGCCATGTGCACAGTCCTGAGCACAGAACTGACAGGACACATACTTCTGAATAGCCATGGGCAGACCAGGATAGGGTCATAGGAATCCTGACCAGGAGTCCTGGTGTCCAAGAGTCTCAGCTGCAGTGAGCCTCCAGGTGGCAGGGGGAGGGGAAGGGGTTGAGGACAGCGGGCCCTAGTCTGAGGGGGCAGGTGCCCCTACCTCTGGTATCCTCTGGGTGGAATTCTTCTGTTGCTCTGTACCACCTTCCCCTTTTTATTACAGAGAACTCTATGGCCTAGGTTCACTGTTGCTCTGCCTGGTCTAGTTGGATTCAGGAAGCTGCAATTATTTTTTGCTAGTTTGGTAGTCTGTGGGGCATCCAAGAATGGGACTATACAGGGGCTTCTCTCCACCAGGGCAGTGTGGATTCTGATGGTGCCCTCTTTCTCAAGAGGAGGCCATGCTACTACAGCCTGTGCTCTGGAGATAGTAGCAGACACAACAGGAATCAAAGGGACTGATCATGGGGTCTCCAGGCAGCTCTCCTTATAGGAAATGTATGGTTCCCATGGATTTTTCCTGTACTGAGTTTGCCTGCTAAGGGGATCATGCAGGTGGGCTTGCTCCCATTCACCCTTTCTCCTGAGATGGTGATCCCATCCCAACACTGCCCAGCCTGCTGGGGCCAGGGTCTCGCCTTGCTCTCTGATTGGCCTTATTCCTGCCTCTGTGTTGCCATCCAGGTCTCCATGCCTTACCAGCTACCTGTTATTCTCCTACTGAGCGCTGGTGCCTTTCCTCAGGCACTCATCACCAGATGCACCTGTCTGTTTGCTGTATTAGTCCTCTCTGTGGAGGAGGAGCAAATGCAAGTGCCTCTGTTCAGTCATCTTGGAACTCAACGGGATCTTTCCAGAATCTATCAGCTGTTAGTGGAGCAGGAGACAAGGATCAGAAAAGGAGGCATAAATGGTAACCCTCACTGGACCCTGAACAGGAAACAGATTCTGACACAAAGATTAGGGGGAAAATGTCTTACTGAAATAAGTTTTGAGGACCAAAACCTGTGAGGAAGTAAAAGAAGCAGAACTGGGAAGAAGAGAAGTTGGTCTCTGATGCAAGTTCAGCTGAGGCTTCAGCCTATCCCACAGGTAGTTCTAGAGCAAAGCTGGTTCTTCAGAGTTGTCCCTAAGAGAGGCAAGGGGACAGAGTCCATGTACCCTTACAAATTAGTCACTGGGGACAGGTCTCCCTCCCTCCCTCCAGGAGGGAGTGTAACCTGGAGTGAGGGAGCTGTCTTTGGCTAAGGGCAATTCCTGGCCAGAGCCTTTGCTGAAAGCCAGCTGCAGCCAGATCCTCCAGCAATTCGAGAATGAGTCCCTGCACCCTGAAGGAGGACCTGGGCAGGGCACTAAGACATCCTCAACACTCTCCCACACTTGTGAACTGCCTGAGATCCCAGAAAGTCGTGTGAGTCTACATCAGACGTTGCACTCCGAAGAAGTGCTCACCATATTTAGACATGGGCGAGTGGTACGAAGGCAAGTATTGGAGAGAGACCACTAAGCTTCAGATGTAGAAACTCATAAACTACAGACAGGATATGGAAACTTCTGTAGCCAAACCAGAGTAAGGGGCATTTAAGGTCTGTGATGATGGGGCTCTAAGGGAGTAGAATTTTCATTAGGGATACGAAGTGGAAACTTACGTCAGGATATCATCAGCAACATTCACACTTGAAGATTCCTTAACTGTCCATAGACATGATGCAACCCTAGTCTTGAACTCACCTCTGCTGTCACAGGCAGGACCCATGGGTACTTCAAAAAGCCCATGGGAAAATGGAATTTAAAATTAAGCTTACTTTGCTGCAAAATTTGTTTGAAATTTGAATGTATTTTTCATAATATGCAATTTCCATTAACTTTTGAAGATCTCCGTATGCACACATTTTAAATTATATCTAGAGAGAGAGAGAGCAAAACGTAAGCTATGGGAAAAATATGAAAGCTCTACTTCAAAAAAATCACTATTTTCTCTAGAACATCCTAAATCTAAAGGCAAAAATATTAAACTAACAGACAATCACATCATTAGGATGACTATAGGTCATCAAGTTTCCATTATCCCTCTATACTGATGTCTAGAAATGTGTATCTAAGGGGCCCTTCTTTTAAAAAATATATTTGTTTACTTATTTGAAAAACAGGGTTATAGGAGAGAGGAGGAGACAAAGACAGACAGACAGAGAGAGAGATCTTCCATTCATTGGTTCACTTCCCAAATGGCTGAAACTGGGCAAGGACGAAGCCAAGAACCTGGAAGTCCATCCTGGTCTCTCACATGGTGGCAGGGACCCAAAGACTTGAGCCATCTTCTGATGCCCAAACACATTACCAGGGAGCTGGATCAGAAGTAGAGCAGCCAGGACTCACCCTGTGCTCTGATAGGGGATGCTGGGCATCATGGGTGCTGGCTTAAGCTGCTGTGTCACAATGCCAGCCCCTAAGAGCCCTTCTAACTCCCAGCATCCTTAATACTACGAATCTCATTATCCCAGACTGAAGTTATTTGTTGCTGCACAGTGTTACAGAGATAACAGGCTAGTTAATAAAAATAAAATAATGACAACAATAGCAAGAAGTCGACGTCAGTCTTTCCTTTGATTTACAGAGATCCTCTGGATGGGGGACTGAAAGCTGATTTCTGAGTCAGGCAAAGAAGTCCATCATAGTTATGGATCCTTCAAGTCAAATCAGCAAAATGTGCCATCCCAGTAACCCATGAAATATATGTTGATAGATACTAGCAGGCAAGGAGGAGGGCAAAACAGGTGTTCCAGTAAGGATATGTGACTGTGTTGTACCAGGGCAAAAAGGAGAGAAGGCTGAAGGATTTAGCTGTTCAGAGCGACAACGTGGAGAGCCTGTGGTGATTTATCTGCCAGGGACTGGGAAGGCAGACGCCCTCCTGTACACAATCAGCTCCTTGATTATAAACACTCAGTAACTTTCCGGTGGAAAATGCATTCACCCCCTTGCCTGTACGTCTCTGACGCCGGCTTTCTTATTTCCTATTAGGAAACGCTATTTAATTCTGTCCACAGTTTGGCGACCTTTGTGTGGCTTCCCCATTTAGGAAATTTACAAGTAAATCACCAAGAAGCATGTACACATACACTTATAAAATATACATGCACTTGGAAATGAAAATGCACCAAACGGGGAAAAATGCTACATGCATCGCAAAAACCAGGCATATGTGCAGAAGAGGTTGGAGGCAGGTGTTCGGGAAATCTTCACACCATCCCAATATTTTTCTAATGGTTTCCATTTCCAATGCAAGGGAGAATTTGGAAAACATTAGCCACCGTGGTGTGCTCGGAGCAGTGACATGTAGCTGGCAACGTGGTGGGTGGGATTCCCCCCCTCCTTTTCCCCTCTAACAAAGAAATAGGGTGAGTTTATTAAAGCATAAATGCCATTTTCATCCTGCAATGTTAACTGTGTGGCTGGGATCCCTGAGGTACAGAAGCAGTGAAAGCAAACAGCTGTGCCACCTACTTGCAACAGTTGTACGCCCACCACACAGCACCAAGGGGAGGAGCAGGTCAAAGAGAGCCATAAAGAGGATGGGGAACCTCGCTCAGCTCACTCCCTGTTAGCCGGAGGGAAAATCCAGCCCTTTGGAGGGTAGGTATTGTGTGTGCCGCTCAGAGCACCGAGTATTCTCTTGCAACTTGTCTCCTATAAACCACCTACTGCATTTTTATATTCTGCAGTCACATAGACCAAAACAGTGGTTAGCAAATTAACAGAATGCTAAATAAAAGGCGTATCAACCAACCTAGCAGGCAGCTCGTCTACAGTCCTGAGCAGGGGGTGGCAGTAACTGTGGTTTTAGTGGTAAGGGGTTGCTTCACCATCCAAGTCTCTTTGTGGGGTTTGGAGGGCTGGGATGCTCTGGGCAAGCTGTTATTTGGTTGTCTTTGTGGTGCCTAATGGATGCCCCAGGCCCGCCTGCATCAACAGAGGATGCAGTGGGAGTTCATGGGGAAGGAATCTGGCCCCTGCTTTGCAAATGTTCAGGGGGCAAAAGCTCTCCTTGCTTAAACTCAGTTGCTTTGTCAGCCTGTGGGGGGCAGCCAGTGGGGAGAGCACCCCCGCCCGCAATGGCAACCTTCCTCTCAACCTGGTTGGGGCACAGGCAGGGTTTAATCTTGCTCCCTTCCATGGCAGCCTCCCTTGTCTGGATTTCCCGGACACCACATTCTCCTCTTTTCCTCTAATCACCTTTGTGCTCCTCTCCCTCAACATGGCTCTGCCATCAGTGCTGGTCAGGTTTCGTTAGTAGCTCCTCTTCTCATTTGCTACAGTCTTCTTGAGCAATTCCCTTCTTGGCCATGAAGTCCATTTCCATCTTTCTGCTAATGGTGGCAAAGTTCTTATGCCCTCACCCAGTGTTGCACCTGACCTCTAGATGCACTACATACAACTATTTTCATAGACATCTCCAATTGACAGTAGAGATTCAGAAAATAGCCCTGGAGTAGAAAGAGATGGGCTAGACTTATGACTGCCTAGCATATAGCATATAGCATACAGCATACAGCATACAGCATATAGCATAGTCTATACCCTGTCTTCAGTACGCTTGTGTATATAATTAGGATAGTCAACTAGAAGGCTCACACGAGATCATGAGGAGGCTATGACTCACGCCAAACTGTCCTTCGGCAATACTGCTGAGATTTGAATGTCCCTTATACACCCCAAACTCAATACAAACAAATATGATCCTCTCGCCACTTGTTCTTCTCTTGGGGAATTGTACCCTCAATTATCTGATCATCCAAACTACGAGTTGAGTGTCTCCTTAGTTTTCTGAGTACATCCTTACCTCCCATCACCAACTCTGTAATTAACCTCAGTCCTGTTTTTTAGGACCCTCACCACTTAACTAATGCTTTCATTTCCAGGGGCTTGGACCTACGTCCACCATAGCAGAAACTGGCTGGGATTCTGCTCCAAGTCAGATAATTATCCTGAATTGCAACAATTTCTTACAAATCACGAGGGGGCTGGTGCTGTGGCATAGCAGGTAAAGCTACCACCTGCAACACCAGCATCCTGTGTGGGTGTCGGTTCCAGTTCTGGCTGCTCCACTTCTAATCCAGCTCCCTGCTAATGCACCTGGGAGAGCAGCAGAAGATGGCCCAAGCTCTTGGTTTCCTGAACCCATGTGGGATACCCAAGGTGTTGCCTAACTCCTGGCATTGGCCTGGCCTAGCCCCAGCTGTTGAGACCTTTGGGGAGTGAAGCAGTGGATGGAAGACCTCTTTCTCTATAATTCTCTCCCTCCTAATTCTGCCTTGCAAATAAATAAATCTTATTTTAAAAATCATCATCAGGAATCTTAATTACCACTGTGCAGAGGATCCCTCCATGGTGTCCTACTCATTAGATCACATAATCTTAGATCTTGATCCCAGTCTGGACACTGTGGAATTAACAACTGACAATTCGCTTTAAGGGCTAGCTCTATATATGTGTAAGCTCCAAGCTTCTTCCTTCACAGTTTTCCACTGAAGTCCCAGCACATTGCTCAAAATTCCAGCTCCTCAGAGTTAGGAGACAGGCTCTATTGGCTGGCATAGGCTATTCTGCCATAACAAAACTAACACAACAAATATTTCATTCTTGCTCAAGCCAGAACCTGAAGTAGTTGTCCTGCATGGTGTTCTTTCAGATGGCAAGTCAAGGACCCGAGTGTCTCCCACTTTGCACTTCCATCATTTCAAATATATGCTCTTCCAAAGTGCCAAAGAACGACGGGGTAAAAACTGAGAGAAGGTACAACCTCTTGACCACTTTGGTGCAGAAGTGACCCAGCACTTCCAACTGCATCCCACTGCTAAGAATTAGCCACATGGACTCCACTATCTGCCTTGTGGTTGAGAAATACAGAAAACATAGATATTTGATGAACACTGATATTATCTCTTTTTTCTTTTTAAGATTTATTTATTTACTTGAAAGTCGGAGTTACACAGAGAGAGAAGGAAAGACACAGAGAGAGAGAGAGAGCTCTTCTATCCGATGGTTCACTCCCCAGATGACTGCAATAGCCGGAGCCATGCTGATCCAAAGCCAGAGCCAGGAGCTTCCTCCAGGTCTCCCACAAGGGTGCAGGGTCCCAAGGACTTGGGCCAACACTGATATTATTTCATAATTATATTAAGAAGTTAAACATTATCTCTATCATCCACAGGAAAGAGAAAAAGAGAGGAAAGAAGGAAGGGAGGGAGGAAGGAAGGAAGGAATAGAAAAAGAGAGTAAGAAAGAATCTGAGTCATAGAGCCCTGCCTCTAGTAAGAACAGCCATTAACCAAGCAAACTAGAAGAAGGCTGACTTGAGGGCATCTTGATGTGGGCCTCCTGTTTGGGGATTACGTAGAAGGCCAACCCCATAGGGAGAGTCTGCTTGGGTAGACATCCCCTGGTAATGAGATGGGGACTTGTTTACATTTAGGGTGAGACTAATAGATGGGCTGTCCGACAAACTGCCATACAGACTTTCTGAAAAATTCATTAAAGACACACACACTTAAATATACCAGGATGACTTGTGACTCTCTTCCCACCTGCAATATAAATAAATAAAGCTTTGTATAACCATTTTATGTGTATGCATTAGGGACTCTAACCAGGGCTCTCTTCCTCCTAAGACTTTAATATGCCCTTATCTGTTTGTACTAATTGCATTTTCTCGTACTGTCACACGGGCAACAGCAAACAGAAGATGGGAAGTCAGATCTGACTTCTGCTATGGGATATGCTAAGGTTTCTAAGGCTCTCTGGGCGACCTCAGATCCTGAGGGCCTCAGATTCACAATCAGAGGCCTTAAAATCTCTTGCCTTCCCACCAAGTGATCCTATCCATACACAGAGGGGGGAAAGAAACCTCAAACACTCACAAGGTCCAGATACTTGCAAGCATGAATAGAAAGCACACTCACCCTCAAACTCTACCTGATTACAGTCAACACCAATGTTTCTCAAATATTAGCATGCATCATGTGGAGCTTGTTAAAACGTTGCTGGGCCCAACTACAAGATTCCACCAAGCATCCATCCTGCTGCTGCTGCTGCTGATCACTGGTGAAGAAGAAGGTAGGCTCAGAGTATCATCAGATCCTCCTCTTTCTCAAGAGAAACCAGGAATCTGGATTTAGCTATGAAATCTCCCAATTTTGAAAATTCTAGTGGGGCCAGTGCTGTGACATGGTGGGCCAAGCCTCTGCCTGCAGCATTGGCATCCCATATGGGTGCTGTTTTGAGTCCTGGCTACTCCACTTCTGATCCAGCTCCCTCCTGATGTGCCTGGGAAAGCAATAGAAGATGACCCAAGGACACACATAGACATGCCTTTGAATGGGAAGGTGACATCTTCAGTTTAGCATGCAGCTTTTAGGGAACACTTTTGCCAGGAAGATAAGCCACACAAGTCTGGTAGTAGAACACACCGATTTTAAAGCCCTCTCATCATTCCTTCCAATCTGTCAGATGACCTTGCCTCCCATGTCACCCTAAAAGCTAAAATTCCCTAGAAGCAAGTCACAACCTTAATATTACATTAACCTGATACCCCCAAAGTAATTACACAAGTCCTTTTGTATGGGACCAAGAAACATATACTTGAGAGACGTTGATCTTCTTTGAATCAATTTTTTAAAACATGAACTCTAAGGGTGTCCACCTAAACTATCTCATTTGCATGTTTCTATAGCACTAGGTTGTGCGTAACTTCACAAATGTTGATGCTGTGTTAAGTCTTGTGACAGAAAGATGCCCAGTCCCCGCCAGCCCCGTCCTGCCCTGCCTACCATAATCTCTGGCCTTGGAAATGTTGGAGGACAAGAAGCAGGCAACAGAAACACCAGAAGAGAGAGCTCCAACCTTCATGTGCTTTCTATACACAGGGGCTCCATAGGAGAGTTGATTTGAAAGAGAAATTCCCTTTAAAAATAAAATCTGACCACTGATTTAGAAATGATTAAACCAATCAAATATTCCTTTTGTTGTCTTCACTTCGTCGGGATGGGAAACATCTGGCCTGCAGCCTGTAAGGCCTGCAAAATCATTTGGTCTGGCCCTGCCAAGCAGCCACAGTCGGGACCTGAAATTCAGTAAATCTCTAGCAAGCTGATTTTTAATTTGATAATTTCATATGGCCTGTGAATGATGTTGTAAATATCCAAATGACCCTTGGCAAAAAAAAAAAAATAGTTCCCCACCCCTAATGGAGCTAAACTCTCTGAACTAGTCTATTTCTTTCAATAGGATTTAAACCTTGAAGGGTAGATCATACAAAATTTTTATTTCTAAATATGGAAAATAGTGGGCTGTAATTCCCACTATTCTGAACAGACTATATCAAACTGTAATAAAAATTATCTTTATCCCAGAGAATTAAGACAGAGAACATGAAATTGTGGTGGGCACTTACTTCTAACAGGATGTCTTCACAGGGCATATGGATGCTCTCTTTCTCTCTCTCTAAGCAGGAAGTTCAAATAGTTAGAGATCATAATATGCATTTTTGAGTGCTTGCTTCAAGTATGGTCCAAAATTACCCCAGCACATTATTCCTGCCTTCTAGCTTCTATTCCTGTGCCTAAAATAGGAGGGAAAATTGCCATTATAAATACCCAAGGACATATTGCAGCAAAATGTATAAGTGTTTTAACAAGTGAAAATATGTCTTATCCTTTAAAAGTAGTACTTGATCAACTCCATCTGAATCAGAGTCCTGAATTCTATGACATTTTTAGTGAATTAAAGTAATTTCTTTACAATATTAGCTTTCATCTATTCTTTGCTCTATCGAAGAACAGAAACACACGCCAACAAAAGGCAACCTTGCTAGGATTACAGAGACTGCATTCACAACAGTGTTATTGCCTCCACCTCCACATTTTTATCCCATTATTTTAAGCAAGAAAAAATTTGCCCTCCAATGAAGAAAGTCTTTGCTAAAACGACACAAGCACTGGTAGCGAGATCTCTCTAAAGCCAAGACGTAAGTGAGTGGAAGGGAGAGAGAACTGGGTGGGCACAGGCAGAGGTAGAGACCTGGGGAACGGAGGAGTGGTGAGCTCTTTTCTCTGCTGTGTTTTTCCACAGGCAGCAGCTGCTTGGTGCCGATGGAACTGTCTCTCCCTGCAGCCCTCCACCCCGGGCTCGGGGCAGAGACTGCCACACCACGTGCACTAGGAGTTGTGTCCCTAACTGAACGGAGAACCAGAAGAGCAGAAAAGGGCTACCTTTGCAATGCCACACTTGGGTGAGGGACATTCCCAGAGGTTTGGAAAAGACGCTCCATGAGCCACCGTAGCTGCTCTGATTGTGTCCAGCTTGGTGGGGATGAAAAAAGCATCTATTGTTATCAGAGGAGGTCCAGGGAGAAAAAGCATAATTGTAATGAATCTTTAACCTATTTAAAGTAATTAAAGTTCTCCTCCATATGTGAGAGGAGAGCCTTTGTCTCTGTACTCTCCTAATTAGTCCCTTCACTGCCTGGAAATGCTACACCCACAGCAGATTTTGTTCTTCTCCTCTGCCTTTTTGATCATTGCAAGGCTCAGGACGCCTCCTAGAATTTGCTTCCCCGAAATGATGAAAGGGTGTTGCTGCCGGCACACCTCCAGGTGTCTCCTGGCTTCATTCCTCCCCTGCTCCCCCAAACCCCTATCCCCAACTCTTCTGTTCCAGGAGTCAGTTCGCAGCTCCCTGCACAAGCCACGTGCCAGTCAACCTCCACCCTCTTAGACACAAGAGAATACACTCACAGCAACAAGACATGATGGCATTTTCAAGCAAGAATTCACACATTACAAAAACACATGGCGATTTGGCGATTTCCAAGTATCAAAATACTGAAGGCCCACCTCCTTCTGACTAAGCAACTCCACTTTTAGGGATGTATCACATAGAGACCATCACAAATGGGCTCAAGGATTCCCGCCTAATATACTGTAGCACTCTGATAATATCAAAACAGGAAACAAGACCCATTTCCATTACTACAGCAAACTCCTCCACTTCTGTACTGTGGTGCCCTGTTCAGCCATTGTCAAGACCATGAAATGACTTGGAATGATATCCAGCACCTAGGATTAAGTGAGAAAAGCAAGAAGTGGGACACTATGGAAATAATAGCAGTGATACATAGTTTTCAATGAAAGGAGACATATTCTACACACGGATGTGCCGAGAACACCTTAGTGAGTGTCCTAAAGAAAACTATTAAGAGGGAAAGAGAACAAAGGCGTACAAGGGAACAAAGGCGTACGAGGGAAACGGGAAGGAGATTTCCATCTTACTACTTTGCTTATTGGAATGTTTGAATCATGTGTGTGAATCACGTCCACCAAAGCAAAAAACTCATTGAGATTTAATTCATTATTAGGGCCCCCACTTTCTCACTGCACTGGAGCCACGATTTGATCTCCGAAGGTCTAACTCTCTGCAGCGTTTCTGATCAAATCCTTCACTTGATTGTAACAAGGATTGTGACTCCTGAGCTGGGCGGACCTGCCCACCAGTGAATGATTGACACCAAGAACACAAAGTGGAGCTCCCAGTCCTGGCCTGGGGTTGAGAACTGTTGCTTAATTTAGGAGGCATGGTCCTGGTTTTAATTCTACTAATAATTACCTGTATATTGGCAAGGATTAAATTTAAAAAATATTTATCCAGTATTGACTTTTTTTAAAAGATTCATTTATTTATTTGAAAGGCACAGTTACAGAGAGGCGGGGGGGGGGGGGGTCTATCTGCTGGTTCACTCCCCAAATGGCTGCAATGGCTGGAGCTGTGCTGATCCGAAGCCAGGAGCCTCCCCCCAAGTGTCCCTTGCAGGTACAGGGTCCAAAGACCTGGACTATCTTCCACTGTTTTCCCAGGCCACCACAGAGAGCTAGACTGGAAGTGGAGCAGCTGGGACTTGAACCGGCGTCTATATGGGATGCCGGCACTGCAGGTGGCAGCTTTATCCACTACACCACAGCACCAGCCCCAGTTTTGGTATTTTTTAAAAGAATAGTAAATAAAATCTGCCAGAATGAGTTTCCTTGCTCTGGAGTTCTACCTGTTTCTCTCCATCTAGATTACATTACTTTAATCTGGAATTATAGAACTTGTAATTTTGGAAACATTCAAAACTATTTCTTGGACTTTGGCTTGAAGTGTGCTTTCATATCTATAACAATTCTGCTTTGCTCTGTATATGTCACTGGTTTCAGGTTTACCAGTAGTCCTTTCACACACTGATTTTCTTGCTTTGAAAAAACAAAATCTGGGATTCAATGTTACAGATGCAGTCAAAATTTTGTTCAGGCAATGAAAGCAATTGTGAAATAGTTTCATGTATGTAATAGTTTGGAGAAGAAACCACCCAGGAGCTTCTTCAAAAATAAATATAATCATGAATATCTTTTAAAAATATCTTTTAAAAATTGTAAAGCATAGTTCTGGATCATGCAAGGTGAGAGGAACAGACAGGGAGCAGGTAAGGTCAGCAGCAATCTAGGCACTGCACAAGAGCACCTCAAAAAGTTCATGGAAACTGGAATTAAAAGATGCTTCTTTGTTTGCAAAAACATTTTGAAGTCCATGCAGGTGAGAGGTCTGTAAAAAGTTGGTGGACATTTTATATTATGAAAAAAAGTATGCATGGATTTCAAAAATGTATTTGTTCTCAAAGTTACCTTTCAATTCTATTTTTCCAACAGCTCTGTGAAGTCCCCTCCTCATGCTGCTGCATGGGCCATTGCTTCAAGAGAAGGTTTGGAAAGGACGCTGCCGGTGGCCTGGCAGAGGGGGGACATCGTCAGGCAGGCTTTGCAGAGAAACCATGCCCAGGAAGCCCATCAGCGAGGAGATGGAAAGGGAGCTGGTCTACCTCGGCCCTCCAGTCTCATCTCCATCATCCAAAGGCTGCGCCATAGGGAGTTAGGGCCCCTTCAGCAGCCACCCAGGAAGCCAGACCCCATGTAGCATTTGCCCAGGTCCAGAAGTCGGGGGAGGAGTCAGAGAGACTGGGCCAGCAGCCTCCAATCTCAGACAACAGAACCATATAGGGTCACAGCAGCAGTTGAGGCAGGCAGGGCAAAAAGATGCGTGTACTGCAATGACCCACCTCTGGATAGAAGGGCAAAAGTTATGTTACGAAGCACACTGGCACAGGAGGAGTGTGCAGCTCCTGTGCAATCCACCACCACGAGCCAAGTGTCCTCACACCAGGAGTGTTCTCACCCTCAGTGCCTTCCCTAGGCGGAAGTGAAGAAACAGTTTCCGATCACCTTCAACACAGGCAGGTCAGTTTCCTACTTATCCAAACTGACTATTTGGAGTGTTTTCACAAACAGGCAGGGATCCTAAAGATAGCAGGCAGCTCTCACCCTGCCTCCCAGACCCTGAAAATTCACAATTCAGTCATTCAACCAGATGTTCAGAACGCATGACCTCAGGTTGAACTCCTTTGCAATAAAGAGTTTACAGGATGATTATTTACATCAGTATTATTACTTATGCTCATTGTTACTGATGGGATAACTAACGTTCTGGCAATTTGCACAGGATTTTATGAGAAATCTATTGTATTCAGCCTAAAATGACTAACATGCTAGTGCTACGAAGAGCACTGCTCCCTTCACTCAGACAAAACGAAAATCTCTTGGGGGCATCATAGCCAGGCAAAGACCTCTGGCTTGGCCATCACCTTGTGAAGATCTGGTAAGATTAACACTCTAAAAAGCCTTCCCTTCTATGCCCTGATCTCACTGCAACTGAGGTGAACTGCACCTGGGTGCCCAGGCCAAAGACAGCCTCATGGTTGGAGCAGGCAGGCATCCCCTAACAGGATTCACTCACAGGACACAGCTCACTCTTAACCACCCTGCGATGCTTAGCTTTAGAAAACTGAACCACTGATTAGATAATTAAATAATCATATCATTAATTTCTGTATCTCAAATGATATGAAATTTAGATCCCTAGTAAGACATAATTATCCAAATAACAACAGCTGATGTGGTTTTTCGTATCTTTTTTTTTTATGTGACAGATAGAGTTAGACAGTGAGAGAGAGACAGAGAGAAAGGTCTTCCTTCCGTTGGTTCACTCCCTAAATGGCTGCTATGGATGATGCCACGCTGATCTTAAGCCAAGAGCCAGGTGCCTCCTCCTGGTCTCCCATGTGGGTGCAGGGGCCCAAGCACTTGGGCCATCCTCCACTGCCTTCCCGGGCCATAGCAGAGAGCTGGATTGGAAGAGGAGCAGCCAGAACAAGAACCTGGTGCCCATATGGGATGCCAGCACCGTGGAGGATTAACCAAGTGAGCCATTGTGCTGGCCCCAGTTTTTCGTATCCTTAGAACTTGTCCACTTTTGAGATATCTCCTAGGGAAGTTTTTCACAGGTAGAGTTACCCGGATGGTCTGCGTTAGAATCACCAAGAAGGAGTGTGGGCATTCGGCACAGCGGTTAAATCACTGCTTGGATGCCTGTATCCCACATTGGCGTGTCTGCATGACACACATCCCAGATGTGTTCACAATACGAGCTGCCTACTAATGCAGATGCTAGGAATATGATGCTCAGGGACCCAGGTCCCTGGCACATGTGGGAGACTCAGATTGGGTTCTAGGCTCCTGGTTTCAACCTGGCCCAACCACAGCTGCCGTGGGCATTTGGGGAGTGAACTAGCAGATGGAAAATGTATGTATCCATCTATCTGCTTTTAAAATAAATAGATTAAAAGGATCAACATGAGGGAGAAAAGACAACATGAAAATTCCCAGGCCCTTGCTCCAGGACATTCTAATTCAGAAGTTGTGGGATAGGACAGGAGGTACAATTTTAACCAGCACATCAGGTCATCAAATATATGCTAAAAGTTGGAAAACATGGTTTTGGGTTTGTCAATGAATCTAGAGTGACAAGTTTTTTATGGAAAGTTTATGTCAAAGGCTTTGCAATTGTCTTCCATGTAGTCTTTGGTTTCTTTTACAAGACAAATCTCTAATTGACTGCTAAAAGCTGTCACATTATTGAGAAAAGGAATCTGTTTGTAGATCCAACACTCTTTGCTTCTTTTGTCTCCCCTAATCTAAAGGGTAAGGAAGGAGTGGAAGAGATCGTCCTGGTCTAAAGGGCTGCCAATGCACTTCAAATGGCCTTCCTTCCTAGTGGTACCCGTAGAGATCGTCCACCCCCCTCTTGACTTTGGTTTTGGTCGATCACTGCCATGACCTCTGTTCAGTCAGTCTCTGAATAACTACATGCAACGGTCTTTATACATAGTCATGGCCTCAAGATCAGACCAGAGGCTGTCCAGCTCATGTGTCCATCATACTCACCTGGGGATTTGACCTCACACTGCACCCTGTAGCTCAGGAAAGGATAGTTTGATAAGCTTCCCAGGTGATACAAAAACATAATCAGATTCGATAATACACTTCAACCCAATGCTATTCCAAAAGCATGGTGCAAAAAATTACATGTGATGAGTTCACAACAAGACGGTTTACAATGATTTCTCAGTGAGATATCTTGGCTTCTGCAGCCACCCCAGAATCCAGACATAGAAAGTTATATCAAACAAAGAGTATGTAGTCCAAGATTTCAAATGAATTTTTTACACATTCTTCACAAGTTAAATTCACATTCCACCAAGAGTAAGAAGCAGAAGGAAAACATTATTTTCTAAGACTCTATCCTTAACAATAACATGTTCTCAGGGTATCAGGTACATTCCTGAATTTTTTCTTCCAATCACATGATTTCAAATTCCTAATGTCTTATTTACTTTTTCCATTAAATTGGGCAAGTATTCAAACTCAATCCATTTCCTTATCAATAAAATAAAAACTGTACTCTCAGAAACTGCTAAGAATCCTTTGGTTGCCAGGAACAGAAAACTCAATTCAACTGAAACGATGAAAGGGAACGACAGCCTAAAAGATCTAAAAGTAGTGCAGGCACTGACTGAGGCTTAATCTAGCAGCTCAATGAAATCAACAAAGTTCTAACTTCCTTTCCTTTTCTTTGGTGACTTCTCTGATGCCACTTCTACCCAAAGGAGGCCCCCTAAGCAGCTTCCATGCTTCCTTCCACCCTATTTCCCATGAAGAGTTGTGTCCCTTCAGGTATTTCCAAAGGAGACCCAGGAAATTGGTCCAAATTGAGTCACATGATCACCCCTGAACTAATCATTGTTAAGTGCTTGGGGTTTGCTGATTGGCTTCAGTCCACTGTGGCCCATCCTGGAAACGTGGTTGAGAGCCATAACCCTCAGGTCACAGGAAATATCCATGGGGAGAAGATGGAAGTCTGGGTACTGTTAATTAACAGGGAGAGAGAGACTCTGGGTGGCCTAAGAAAAAGCATTCACTACCCTTCAACATGTGGATTTGTGAGGATTCCATTAGGTAATCCCACAAAATATTAATGACTGGCACATGGTCAGCACTCAATAAAATTTCCCTGTGATTCTTATTATTAGTATTACTATTGTCAGCATCAATTAATGGACCCAGTGCACAGCAATGCTATTAAGACCTGAATATTACCCAGAGAATAAAGGCATCTGTTTCTCGTTTGTGGAGTGGAGGAAAGGATGTCATGCTTAAATCCCATTGAGGCATGCTTTGCTTAACCACATGTGGTGAGGAGTAAATTGTTCAGCATGACAAGGTATGAAAATCTCAGGAAAAGCCTAGTGCATGGCCTTGCTCGTAAAGCTATACTTCACCACCATGAAGGACACCTTTATACCACCACTGGACATCCCATTATAGAGTTCCATGTGTCAAGGTTACATTCCTTAACTACCATGAAGACAGCACTTGCACAATAGTCCTGTTTAGGCCAACTGGCCCACTGAAACCAAAACAGATCTAAAAACATACTTAAATTAGAAAAAAAAAAAGTGAATATTCCATAGGATTGCTCAGGATCTCCATTCTCACTCTTTTTGCCAATCTTTTCTGGAAGAGGCAGAACTGGGTGGTAAAGTGGGAGCTACCGTGCAACAGCTCAGCTAGTCACAAGTAGGGCTCTCGGCTGTGTCCTCCGGCAGCCACTGACTTGGGTGGAAAAAGAGAGTGCCTCAAGGAGGTGATCCTCAAGTCTGTTGCTGGCACTGTCACTCATTGTGTGGTTTTCACAAGTATCTTTTCATCACTCTTTGCTGTTGTCCTGTCAGCTATGAAAGGAGGCAGACTTCCCTAAGAAATTATTTCCAAACAGAACACTCTAAACCAGTACTTCTTAACTACTGGGTCCACAATAGGAGAACACAGCAAGTCTCAATATGGGGGATCACCCCAAAACCAGGAAACCCTGTGTTTTAAAAAAAGTATGCATGAACTTCATATTTTTTCTCGAAAGTAAACTTATCTTTTAATTTCATCTTCCATGAACTTTTGTAAAGAACCCCTCTCCCTGCTCCGTGTGCGTGCGTGTGTGTGTGTGTGTGTGTGTGTGTGTGTATGGTTTAATTTCTAAAGGCATTTCTGATAAACATGGACCTAGTTATAAATCACTATAAATATAACATAAAGAGCCTACGTGTTATAAAACTGTGTATTCCGTGAAATGGAAATCTGTACATTTCTTATTTAACCCCTTAAAAATGAGCTATTCTGGGGCCGGTGCTGTGGCATAGCAGGTTAAGCCTCCACCTGTGGGGCCAGAATCCCTTAGGGGCAACTGGTTTGAGTCCCCGTTGCTCCACTTCCAATCCAGCTCCCTGCTGATGGCCTGGGAAAGCAGTAGAAGATGGCTCCAGTGCTTGGGCCTCTGGACCCACGTGGGAGACCCGGAAGAAACTTCTGGCTCCTGACTTTGGCCTGGCCCTGCTATGGCCATTGCAGCCATTTGGGGAATAAACCAGCAGTTGGAAGACTTGTCTCTCTGTCTCTCCCTCTCTCTGTCTTTAACCCTACCTCTCAAGTAAATAAATAATTTTTTAAAATGAGTTGTCTGCTTTTAAATTCTTTTACTTTGTTGCTTCCCTAAGATGGCTAATAACCTAAGAATTCCAGAATTAAATTCTATGTAACAAGACACAAAGCTACCAAAGGAAAGAGACATCTTATTCACATGTTGCCAGTAAGCATACGTGAAGGGTTCAAATGTTCATAGAAAATGCATATTATAAAAAAAACTATGCATAGACTTTTTAATTTGAAGCAAAATAAGCTTACTTTTCAAATCTATTTTCCTATAACTTCTTGAAGTAGCCTTCTGTAACTGTCATAGTGGTGAAATCACTTTATAAGTGAAGACACAGAGAACAATAAGTAGGCTATGTTTGCTTTTATTGAACTAGCTAAATAAAATTAACAGGAGCCTTTTAAAAATTATATTAATTTCCTTAGGAAAATTCAAATACTAAAGAAGTAAAAAAGGAAAACATTAGCATTAATTCTGACCTAATTTAATTCAGACATACAAGTGTAATAACCAAGAGATGGCTATATTTTAAAAACTAGCTACCGAGTGTGATGTGAAATCATTCCATTTCATAAAAGTTTTATCTGGATTACAATGGAATGGAAACATTCCAGAAAAAGGAAGTGTAGGTGAAAGTCTTTACTTAGCTCACCTAATGGTCAACTATACTTTAGGGAATAGAAAGGTATAAATGAGTAGATGATGGTTCTTGAATTGATGTATTGGTGATTTTGTGTGTAAATGAAAATTCTACCTTTTGGTCTGGTCTAAATTATCCACCCCAGTTCTTAGGAGCAAATTAGAAACAGGTAACTCATAAAAATCAAGTGACTACAAGCGAATATATCTTGATGTGTGCTCTTACGATCAAAAAAATTGGACAATTCCCCCACCCCTAAAAGTGTTCTGTATATTTAAGACTCTACCAGACCTCTCAGATTCCAATCAGAAAGAAAGTCCTAAAGAAGGCTACAGACCACACTCCCTTCATCCATGTACTTTATCAGCGAAGGTGAATTCAACATATTGCAAACATTTATCACCACACATTGATGTGGCTCTGCATTCTCCTTGGTCTACTAATCTCTGTGTTTTATTGTTCAGCCAATGACTATACTTACACAGCAGGAATTAAACAAAGATGAGGAGCCGGAATAAAACAGACAAGACACCTGAGGAAGAATACAGAAAAAAGGTGACATTCCTGGAACCAAGAAGAGGACATTGTTAAAGCACCAGATCAGCATGTCCTTAACCGTGGTTCTCCAGCATCCTTACCCTGTGAGCAGCTCCACTAATAATAAGTTCCACGGTCAAGTGGGTTTGGGAAATATTGGGTGCTAGAACCCCCATCTCCTTTGCAGATTAGCAACACACATTAACATAAAAAACTCTGGGAAGGGATCAGAGAACCGATGCATTTAATTTACACCAAGTTATTCGCTCATTCATTCAATTGTGGCATATTTTATAGGTCTCCTGGCATCTATAAATAGTTCATGGCACTAGAGCTCTGTAGAACTAGAACTGCTAGAGGTGCCAGCATAAGACTGGTGATTGATGGTAGCCCAGAAAAGGAATGATGGTTCAGGGATTGGCCAAGAAGAGGGATGATTCTTATTGCTTTTCATTTATGTGTTAGACAAGGGTGTGTGCATGTACTCAAGTGAAACTCTGTGCCTGAGATGAGCAGGTCATTGAAATTTCAGTGAACTAAACTAAAAGAAGAAGACATACTAATCAAGGCACAACACCTTCTAAAAGATGAGATGCATTTGGCTGTGCCTGTCAGAAAGGTGAGAGTGCTACTGTAGGTTTGCAACTGCAATACGCCAGGCTTTGGGCAGGTCACTCTATATAGCTAATCTCATATTCATCATGATAATTCTAGCAAGTGAACACATTCTCCCTATTCAGACATAAGGAACAAACGTTTGAGAAAGTGCACAAACTTTCACCATTGTGTGAAGTATTTTGGAGAGCTGGAAGAATATGGATAGGGCAAACTGTAAGAAAAGGAGGCGCAGGAGACTAGAAGGGAAGGCCCTAACTTTGCATATGCATGGATGAACACTCATCATCCATTCAGGGAAGGAACAAGGCTGCCGAGGTGGTAGAGAAGCAGCATGAAGACCACCTTCCCGAGGGCCTTTGCAGTGCACTAGTGTGTCACCACTCAGCCTGAGAAACCCACGCAGGGAAGAAACTCCATGGTGAGTTCAACCCCAATGACTCCCTGTGGTGTCACTATCAAATCTCCTGTTTTATTAATGCATCAAAACAAGAGTAGGTGAAGCTATTGCAAGAATGTAAGGCACTTCAGCCTCAATATTAGCAAATGAGATATATATCAAAGCCCTGGGGGAGCATATAGCAGCCATTCAGAGCCGAAGTCTCCTGAGCTGGGGCTTGAAGGAGGAGGAGGGCTGTGGCCAAAGCGATGGGTGCTCACAAACTCTGTAGATAGTCCCCCACTGTTCCCAGCCCCCTTTGCAATTAGGCTGAACCTCATGACAAGTCCTGGCTAACAAGCTTTGAATGGAAGTGACAAGCTTCCAGACACTCACCTACTGCTCTTTCCCACTGTGGCAGGCTGTGGAAAGTGTGTTGAAGAGTAGAGACTTAAAATGAGTCCTTGGGTCACTGCTAAGAGACCCATGTAGGGTCAGCTAGGCTGAGAGAGCTACCCAGGAAAGACACCTCCCTCACACTGGTCTTTTCACGAGGGAGGTAGTCCAGTGTGGTAGGATGCTCAGGTTGATTTTTCTAAGCTCCTGAGAGTTATTTGTTATTACCAACCAATTTTAGGATTTCCTGAGCATGTAAAGTGTGACATTTCAGAGTGAGAAAAAAAGCAGGTGAAATCCACGGAGGGGTTTCCTGGAGGCCAGGAAGCTGGCTTCTTTTCCTGTCAATGCCTTCCCACCCTGGCCCAAGGCTGATTCCCTACTTCTAGACCACGCTGTGCACAGGCCAACCACGCTGCCGTAGAGGAGAAACTCAGGGGGAGAGGAGCAGGTTGTCCTTGGAGGCAGCGGGAGGATGCGGAAATGGTGAACGCCAGGGTAGGTAAAAAACGGACAGCAAAACTTGCTTTTCAAGTTTTCAGTCATGCTCAGCCACGTCCGAATCTGCAGGACACGAGCCACTTGACCTCTCATTGGCTTCACCTGCATGATCTGTCAGCAATCCTGGGCATCAGCATTTCACCCAACATCCCATCACACTGTTTCCAAACATCCTGTGTGAGACACTGCGTCTTTGGTTTTCAAACCCTTCAGTGGTAGACTCAAGATTAAAACTCTGGTTTTCTCCAGGTTCAACTTTCTCTCTCTCTCTCTCTCTCTCTCTCTCTCTCTCTCTCTCTCGTAATTCTGGTTGTTTTTTATTTTTTCTCTCTCTCTCTTTTGTTCTCTTTCTTAGTACCCCAACAGCCAGGTCAGTTGATTCGTTTAAAGAGCATTAAGAAAATGCAGCCGGCGCCGTGGCTCACTAGGCTAATCCTCCGCCTTGCGGTGCTGGCACACCTGGTTCTAGTTCCGGTCGGGGCGCCAGATTCTGTCCCGGTTGCCCCTCTTCCAGGCCAGCTCTCTGCTGTGGCCAGGGAGTGCAGTGGAGGATGGCCCAAGTGCTTGGGCTCTGTACCCGCATAGGAAACCAGGAAGAAGGACCTGGCTCCTGCCATCGGATCAGTGCGGTGGGCCAGCCGCAGCATGCCGGTCGTGGCGGCCATTGGAGGATGAACCAATGGCATTTCTCTCTGTCTCTGTCTCTGTCTCTGTCTCTCTCTCTCTCTCACTGTCCACTCTGCCTGTCAAAAAAAAAAAAAAAAGAAAGAAAATGCAATCCCACTCCTGAGCTATGTGGTCACATTCTTGAGGTAGTAGCCCACTTTGGCTAAATCATTGTGCCTCCACCTGCTACCTACCTCCCACTCAATGTCTTTGGTGAAGTCCCTGTCTCCCAATCTGCAAATGGAATAAGGGTGGCAATGATGTGAAATTCACAGCCACTTAGCACAGTGCCTGGCTTAAAGTCACTGACTCAGGAAGGGCAGGGATCATCTCTGTCCTCAGTGGATTTCGTTCCTTGTTTCTTGTTCTCTCTGGTCACCAATCAACCTGCCCTTCCCTCTGTGCCCCACCGGGGATCCACAGCCAAGCTCTAGCCAGTCGGAGCCCTCTGCCTGTTTACCTGCACCCGGTCAAAGCTCCCGGCTTCCTGACACCTCTTCTCTCAACAAAGTAGGCTTCTTATCCTCTCAAGTTCACAGCCACAGCTTAATAATCTGAAATTGCACATTTTTTTAATGAGGCAAGTGAGTAAATCAGTTTCCGACAGTTAGGTGCCTTTTACAGGAGGTGTTGGGCACCAACATCTTCCATTTACCTGGCTCTTGCCACTTTGTCCTATAAAATATGAAGAGACTCCATCAGTAGGAATGTATCTTTATCTCAGCCGAGTGAGGCCAACCTCGCAGGTCTTCAGGGGCCCATCTGGGAGTGTTGTTGGAAGATGAAAGTAGGAAAATCGCACACAGAAAGACGTGCAGACAGAAGCACCAAGATGACCAGCTTTGCCTTGAGCAAAACAAGAAATAGTAGCAGCCGCTATAGCCAGATTTGGGCTAACTGATGAGAAATTTTGTAGGCATTTTAGGAATGTCAAGGTCCCTTGGTTTTAGCATGTGAGACAGAAATTGTGTAGCCTGAGCAGAGATAAATATATTTTTGCAATTATAAAGGTTTTCCATCAGGGTACCGATGGAGATAGAACTCCGTGATTTGTGATCCCATCACCAGCCCCTCAAGCTGTTTCTAACCTCTTATTTATAGCTTTCCTGTGCTGTATATCTCAGAAATACAAAACAAATGAAGTAGTGCAAATGAAAAAGCAGCTTTCCTTATGGCCTGTTTACATCTCCTTGCTTGTCACCAGGGTAAATAAAGATACAGACTTTTGATCTGTGAGGATCTGAACTACTCCTGGTGTCCACAGTGGGGGCAGATAAAGGTGGAGAGATGGAGAGAGAACTTGTGGCTTTGACCTTCCCAAACGAAGGTCTGGGGTATTCATTTTTGATTCCATGCACCAAGGCAGAGCCCACACACATCTCCTCAGGCTTTTATGATTTTGTGTGATATGAAGGCCCTGAAGTTTAGATGGAATTGTTGGCTCTGAATCCTTACTTTTTCTCCCTAGATGCGTACCACTTCCATGGCTCTGTCATGGATAGGGTACATTTCCCTACCTCTGTCTCTGGGTCAACCAAGTAAATGTTCTTCAACTGATGGCATGAGGGTAGGAAGAGCAGCCTTATCAGTTCCCATGCATCCATTCCATAATCATAAAATAATGACCTAGGTATTTCACTTCTACCTGAGGGGAAATGAATACATAGGAGCAGAGCTGCTTAGACCAGTCAATCCTCAGATAGTTTAGGGGCAATAAATGTGGTTTAAAACCAATGAGTTTTCTAAAGATTTGTTTCAGGGCCATACCGATGAGTAAGATACTTAACTAGATTAAACCATTCTCAAGAGGATTAATACTTGTGAACTCACGCTAAGCTTTGGTATTTTTAGAGTTTAGGATTCCTATCTTTTTTCTTTTAATTCCCTAGTACATGGTTTGAACGATGGTATTCGTCCAACTTTCATGTTAAACTTAATCCCCAGAGCAAACAGCATTCAGAGATGTGGCCTTCAGCAAGTGACTATGTGATGAAGGCTCTGCCCTCATAAATGGGGTCAGCCTCCGTAAAAACAAAAAGCCTGGGGCCAATGCTGTGATGCAGTGGGTTAACACCCTGGCCTGAAGTGCCGGCATCCCATATGGGCAGCTGTTCCTCTTCCGATCCAGCTCTCTGCTGTGGTCTGGGAGAGCAGTAGGGGATGGCCCAGGTCCTTGGGCCTCTGCACCCACGTAGGAGACCCGGAGGAGGTTCCTCTTTCCCAGCTTCAGATCGGCGCAACTCCGGCCGTTGCGGCCAACTGGGGAGTGAACCAACGGATGGATGACCTCTCTCTCTGTCTCTAGCTCTCTCTGTAACTCTGCCTTTCAAATAAATAAAATCAATCTTTAAAAAAAGCTCTCTTTGGCCCCTTCAACCTTGGGAAGCCACAGGGTTCGTGCGCCCCAGAGGATGCAGCACTAGCACCATGCTGGAGTGAGCACAGCCTTCACCAGACACTAACCCAGCTGCCACCCGGGTCTTGGACCTCTCAGATCCAGAGCTGTAAGAAATCAACTTGTACTGTTTACGAATTTTACCTCTTCTGTGGGATTCTGTTACAGCAGCACTAACGGACTAAGACACTCACAAACACTATTATTATTTGGCTCTCTCAAGGTGAGGATCGTTTTCATAAAGAAACAGGTTTTTTTTTTTTTAAGATTTATTTATTTATTTGAAAGTCAGAGTTACACAGAGAGAGGAGAGCAGAGAGAGAGAGAGAGAGAAAGAAGTCTTCCATTCTATGGTTCCTTCCCCAGATGGCCGCAACAGCCAGAGCTGCACTGATCCAAAGCCAGGAGCCAGGAGCTTTCTCCAGGTCTCTCACGAGCGTGCTGGGGCCCAAGGACCTGGACCATCTTCTACTGCTTTCCCAGGCCATAGCAGAGAGCTGATCAGAAGAGGAGCAGCTGGGACTAGAACCGGCACCCATGTGGGATGCCGGCACTTCAGGCCAGGGTGTTACCCCACTGTGCCACAGCCCTGGCCCCTAAACAGTTTTTATGAAGTTGAATACTATGTATGTGACATGGATCCAGAAACATAAAAGAAGTCTCTTGCGTGGAAGGCTTATCTTAATCCTAAAACTCAGTGATTCACTGCTACAGGTTTTCTCAGTCATGCAAAGACCAGTTGGAGCCAGGTGTCTTTCCTAGGTAGCTCTCTTCCATGCAACACCCCAAAGCTTCCATTTCCAGGCTCTACTGTTGTAACTCAGCTTCTTAGACTGCCAAATGGGAAAGAAGCTGTGGGTGAGTGCCTGGAAGTTTCTCACTTCCAGTCAAAGCCCATTGGCCAAGACTTGTCACATGGTTCCAGCCCAACTGCAGAGGAGGCTGGGAAATGTGGGGGAGCACATGCGTGGTTTCTGGACATTGTTTGCCTGTGCCAGATCCCTCCTCCTTCTCCACTGTGAAGACTTCCTCATTTCCTCTTGTCCCCTTTAGAGGAGAACGAGTTGCTCCACCCTCTATTATGTTCCCAAGGTGCTTTGATTTATGTCTCTAATTCAGGCTTCTCAGATTGCCCTGTAATTTTGCTCTGCCATTTCTTTGTGAGCCCACAAAGACCAAAAGAAAAGTGCTTATTTCTCTCTCTGACCCCCACAACAGTGCCAAGAAAATAGCTAAGATTTAATGAATGTTTCATGAACGAATGAAGGAAGAAAGTCAGGCTTCATAAATAGCTCTGACTTTGTTCCTGCCCTGTGCCATCACTAGGACATGCAAGCCACATCTTTAAGGAGCCATCCTTGACTTTTGTGATGTGGAAATGCTTCTTGACTACATTTCTCCTTCCGGGAATGGCAAGGAACCAAAGGCAGGGAACTAGCAGATAACAGTAAAACCCAGGATCGGGGGGCCTTGAATTAGCGCAGCAGGCCTCAGGTGCCAGACATGGGTCAGAAACAAAAACCAGACCTCCAGGCATCAACACATTCTCCAGACAGGCTGCACCACCACACGCACAGTGCGCCCAAGTCAGAGCCCCCAGGGCAGCTGGCATCTCCAGAGCCACCGTCCAGAACTTCATACGGAGAGCTGAGCTGAGCTGATCCCCAACTGGCGAGAACAAATGCAGGAAATGGAGATTTTCCAGCTGAGGAGCCTCTGAGAAAAGGGAAGATTTTAAGCTTCCTAAAATTCATCACTCTTGCCATATGCTGTGACTTTTCCATTCATACCAACAATTGTGGGAATTTCAGCTTCTCAATATAACATCAAGAAGTTCATGAAGACTTTATAAATAGGTCTTGACTCAGATCAGAGGCCCTTGCTCCTGTTCTTTGAGCCTTGTGGGAACTGACACCCAACCAAGGCCTTCCCTCGCTTGACAGTGCTTGCCAACCAAGAGCCCTGGTGGTCTTTCCGTGATGTTGTTTGTCATTGTCAACCTTAGTACCTCTCTGATACAGGACCAAAGATGACCCCAATAGCCAAAGATTGACACAGATTGTGCCTGCACAAGGGCCAGGAGAAGCAGCTAAAGGATGGGAATGTGAGATGCAGGATAGAGAATTATAGCAGGGTGGTGCTCTGTACTCTGGCCAAAGCGAGGTCAACCCACAAAGCGCATGAGACCCCTGACCATTCAAGCACTTTGACTCATCCATAAATTGTGTATGCGGCCCAACCCGATCCTGCAGAAGACATCCTGCACTCTGCAGGAGAGGCAACCTGGGGCCAGCCCCCACATGACCCCCTAGACCCAAGTCGCAGAGCTTTCTGGGTCTTCTGATCAACCTCATGTGGGGCTCAGAGGGCCCGAGAGAGACCTGAGGGGAGATGCAGGAATCGGGTTCTCTTCCAGCCCCAGAGCATCCAGCTCTATGCTCAAGACACATGCTGTACTCTGTGGAGTTCAGTGGAAAGTTAGCACTTGTTTAAAAAAATTATTTAGAATTTCAGTTATAATTATATAAATATCTATGCATAGTAAATACTACTCAATAGAGCACAGTTTCAATAGTGAATAATCCTGGGCAGAAATACTGCAGGTGACATTTGTTGTCAATATATTTTTATAGGATTTAAATTTTCTCCGCTGAGTAAGTATGAATTTTATAAAGGGAACAAAATTTCAGAGATGGTAAAATAGACTGATTGTGTCTACGTATGTTACCTTGGAAATTCTTTCGAGTTGCACAAAGACATTACTGTGAAGCTAGGTAAGAAATGGGCTCCATGCTCTTCAGAACGTCCCTTAGTCTCCAAATGGCAGGAAGCAGACGATGGTACTTTACATAATACCAACTTCATAACCTGTTTTTGACATAACAGTATTAAACACTAAAGCAAAGAAGAACATCTGGAGTCCTTGCCAAGCCAATCTACTTAGCGTCAACCCATCCCCTTGGTGAAGTGGCCCATGTCGCTGTTCTAGACTTCAGAGCTGATGCTGTGGAGGCTAGTAGGACCAGACGATGGGTGTTTAGACCCGGATGCAGCAGAGTCCAGAGGTACACACTCCAAGGTGAACCGAAGCAATAACTTTCTTGGTTCACTGTATCTGACTTTATTTCCTAATACGCGCCTTCTACCCATTCCCAAAAAACTATTAGAAGAGAAAGGGGAAGATGATTTTATGGATTGGAGATTCTTTAGTCTCTACTGGTTTAAAACAGCTTCTTTCAGATTTACTTAGTATAAAAATCCCAATTTATGATACCTTCCCCCACAAATGCTCAGTAGACGGAATAGGAGACATGGCAGATTTCTTGAAAGATAAGCAGAGTATTGGTTCCTGTAGACATCACAAATTTGATTTTTTTTTTTTTTGGACAGGCAGAGTGGCAGTGAGAGAGAGACAGAGAGAAAGGTCTTCCTTTGCCGTTGGTTCACCCTCCAATGGCCGCCACAGCCGGCGCACCGCACTGATCTGAAGCCAGGAGCCAGGTGCTTCTCCTGGTCTCCCATGGGGTGCAGGGCCCAAGCACTTGGGCCATCCTCCACTGCACTCCCTGGCCACAGCAGAGAGCTGGCCTAGAAGAGGGGCAACCGGGACAGAATCTGGCGCCCCGACCGGGACGAGAACCCGGTGTGCCGGCACCACAAGGCGGAGGATTAGCCTATTGAGCCACAGCGCCGGCCACAAATTTGATTCTTAGATCAAATGAGATATGAACAAGGCACAAGATGTTCTTCTGGAAGGCTGGTGAATGTTTTTGCTGCCCTTTGCTTTGATGTTGCTCCGTTGGCTTCCTGGAAAGAGGTGTGAGAAATGACTCTGTATGAGACTTCATTGGCTTATTCAGAGACAGCAAAGACCACGTGTATATTAGGAGAAGCCACGAGAAAGCATTTCTCCTGATTTCATTGGAGAACTTGTTTTAGTCTCATGGACACCTTGCACCTGGCAGGATCACCTTTCCCTCTTGCTCAGAGACACGCTTCTGCATCATCTCTAATACAGGCAGGCTTTATGCCTGGTATTTTCTTCTCTACCTCCTCACATTTACTTCCAACTGATTTCGCCGTCCCTTAGTTTTCCTTAGCCTCAGTTCCATCGCTAGTTAGTTTCTATCTTCCTTACTCTGTGAACCACCTCAGAATTGTTCT
Source organism: Sylvilagus floridanus (assembly GCA_949820135.1). Lineage (NCBI taxonomy): Eukaryota > Metazoa > Chordata > Mammalia > Lagomorpha > Leporidae > Sylvilagus > Sylvilagus floridanus. Next base: position 160,999,961 of record OX463244.1, on the reverse strand, counting down.
GAAAAATGAAGCCTGCCTTGAGTATCCAGAAGCTTCCAAGGCTCTCTTGTGCGTCTCACAGGTTCCCACTGGAGGTAGCACTACTGCAGATCTTCATAACGTGAGCCGCTCTCCCTCTGGCCTGTGTTCCTCAAGAGCAGAAACTTTGTCTTACTATGTGGCATCTGGAACATCATAAGCAGTTTTAAAGCCCTTTTCTTGAGTGACTGGGGTGGGGAAATTCTTCAAAAATAATTGAAAAATGCGTGAACGGGACTTATGCTGTGGTATCTATTGCACATGACAATTTGCTTCAAATATTATGATAATCTGTTATCATAAGATAGCTCTATAAAAAAATTGGGATGAAATTTAACGTGAGATTTTTCAGTGCCACCCAGCGTCTTGTTGTACAATGACTGCCAGGCTCTAAACATGTTTGACACTCTTTCTTCATTGTGAACACAAACAGGAAGCTCCATGGGCAGGTCCCATTGAATCTGCTGTCAAGTTGAAGATCTTTTTCTTCAAGACATAGAGGCTTTAAGCAAAAAGCTTTAGTGTTTAAGTTAATACAAATCAGGGAAATCTTCCCTCTGGGGTAACTAGCACTATCTACAGGAGTCACTTAGGCCCAGAGACGCCTGTCTGGCCATGCAAGCCATCACCTCCTCTGTCAACCCTGAACCCACAGCTTCCCCAGCCCTCCAGGTTGAGAAGGTTCCTTTAGTCCTAGTCACAGTCTCAATAGACAATGTTTGCTTAGTACTTTTCAACCTGCCAAATCTTTCACCAGGATCCTAACAATGCAAAATCGATTGCCATTTGGCAAATGTTCACCACACACCAAGCACTTAGGGTAGGCAGGCACTTAGTAGGGAAAACACTGGAAGTCACAATCACCCTTTCTCCTAGCTGCATAGGAGCATAAACCCCCAGGACTCTCTGTTTCTCTGTGCTGGAAGAAGATGCAAGCAAGCAAGGATGCATGTGACAACCCAAGGGGCAGAAAGATCCATGGGGACCCACGCGGGTGGGGGTGGGCACAGCAGAAGCATCAGAGGTAGACAGCTGCTGGAAGAAGAGTGGAAAGGGCTGGGAAAGATGTGGAAATGCCACAGAGGTGTTTCAAGGTGACATTTAGAGAGTTCCCTGGCACAATGGGAGAATGAAATGGCCTCCATGAAGTGTGCAGTAGAAACGGGTGAGGAGTCCCCATTCAGACACCCAAGTGAGTTGTGTGAGAGTGAGAATGCCAGAACAGGCCGAGTTCCACGTGATATCTCTACCATTTCTCTCTTGGCCAGGTGTAAGACTCGAGATCAGGGGTCAGCCCATGGGCCCCATGTGACTCGCTTGGTTTTACTGGGGCACAGCTATTCGTTCTAAGTGCCAGCTGTGGCTGTGTGCACAGTACAAGAGCCGATGTGCCAGAGTCCACCTGCCCGGCAAAGCCTGTGCGATTTACTCTCTGCCCCTTCACAAAAGGCTTGCTGCTTCCTGCTCTCAGTTCCTACATAAGGAATACACAGGGATTGGGAGAAGGAAAACAAGACCTGAGTTTAAGATACATTCACCGCTTCCTTGGCCATGTTTTACCATCTGTAAATGTTGTTAATACTGCATCATAGGGTTACCAGGAGGCTCAACTGTGAAAATCATTTTTTTAAAACATGCTTTGTAATTCATAAATATTAAATACATATCAGGTATTAAAGACATATCAGGTATTTCTGATAATAGCCCAAAAGTGATTATTTTGTAGATAACAAGTGCACAGGAAGTCTCAGGGTCACATTTTCCCCCATCCCACCTGTGTGTGTGAGTGTGTGTGTGTGTGTGTGTGTGTGTTCACAGTCATCACTCAGTGTTCATGAAGGATTGGTTCCAGGGTTTGTCATATCAAAATCTGCAGGTGATCAAGTCCCTAATGTAAATTGGCATAATATTTGTTTTTAACCTATGCACATGTCCCTATTTGCTTTAAATCACTTCTGCAATATTTCAATACCTAATACAATGTAAATACTATATAACTCATTGTTTTACTCTACTGTTTAGAGAATAATGACAAGAAAATGTGTGTACATGTTCAGTAGAGTTTTTTCCAAAGATTCTTGATCCAAGATGGGTTGAGTCTGGGGATGGGTAATCCATGGCTATGAAAGTTGATTGTGTGTATGTCCCTCACAATGTCCATGGTCAGGACAGGACTGAACAACACACTCTGCAAAGGTTTATGGGAAGACACTTTGTCTTTCTACTAGACTTAACTGTTCACCACTCTTTGTCTTAAAAATCCTTATCAAGAGTTTGGTTTGAAATTTCCCTCTGTGGACAACTTCCATTCCATGAAACTCATCAACTATGAAGTTCCTTTCACACACACAGGAATTTTACTAGGCTAAGGAATAAATATGGGGAGGCACTATAAAAACTAAAGAAAAGTTGATGGGAAGTCGGCTCCATGGCTTACTTGGCTAATCCCCGCCTGCGGCACCAGTACTCCAGGTTCTAGTCCCGGTTGGGGCGCCGGGTTCTAGTCCTGGTTGCTCCTCTTCCAGCCCAGCTCTCTGCTGTGGCCCAGGAAGGCAGTGGAGGATGGCCCAAGTGCTTGGGCCCTGCACCCCATGGGAGACCAGGAGGAAGCACCTGGCTCCTGGCTTCGGATTGGTGCAGCGCGCTGGCCGTAGCGGCCATTTGTGGGGTGAACCAACAGAAGAGACTTTTCTCTCTGTCTCTCTCTCTCTCTCACTAACTCTGCCTGTCAAAAAAAAAAAAAAAAGGTAGATGGGTAAGCACTGGAAATGAAGCTGTCACGGTGACTTAACCATGAGAAGACCAAAAGCATTGGAGTCTTTCAACGAATAAAGTATGCCCTTGAAACTTATCTTTTTTAATTTTGGAGCTTAGAATGTGGGTATGTGAGACAAACAATCTGCCAGTGCACATGAAGGCTAAGTCATAAATGCTTCCAGGAAACGAGACTGTGTCTCAGGGTAGCCACCATCCATCACGGCATGAGGCTCAGACACTCCGTTTATTCTCTCACTCCGTTGAAGACCAACTGCCTTAAACATCATCGTGAAATACAGTTTTGTTGCATCAACAAAGTCTTTAATATGCCTCCTTTAAAATATGATAGATCAGGTGAACAAGAGGGCAGGCAATTGATTCACCTTTCTCCAAATGACATTTAAGGGCTTATTTATTAAAGTTTTAGGATAGCTAAAATAGATAATTATACACTTCCACATAACCATCCATCTTCTCTGTTGTCCATTTGCTCCTGGATGTTACAACCGTCTGCTTGTTGATTTGTCATTGATGAAACCCATTTCAGTAGACTTCATCCATGCAGAGGTTAAAATGCTGCTCATTGCATTATTTTGTGGAAAGCAGAGGGTTTCATCTCACACCTGATAGAGACTTCAATTTGCCAGTCTTCCTGCCGCCATCATTGCAATTATGGTTGCCATGTTTTGTTTATTGGTCTTGGAAAAAAGAATAAATTGCCTATTATGGAGTTCTCCTGAATTACTTTAAAAAATTTACTTTTCCTTCATGTTCAGAAGGTACCTAGTGTACATGTTATTTAAAGCTTTAAAGATTAAAAAATACAATAAGTTTTTGATAAATTTATATTTGCAATTGCCAGAATGGGTTCATAATTCCTTCTTGTATCAGAATTATCTTCTCCTGGGGCACTATTTGAAATGGAGAAAGGGAAGAGTCATTTTTAAAAATTTTAGGAATCATCCTTTAGTGCAATGAATAGTCCTAAACATAGTTGCCCCTCAGAAAAATGAGAGGAATACAAAAAATTCATTTTCCTAAATCCACTCAAAACAAAATCTCTCAGGAGTTAGATCCAAGTCATTTTTATGTTTAATGAAGGCACCATGGGCCTCTTTCACAGCCAGTTCAGCACCAGTCTGGGAACTGCTTTAGGGAGCACCTGGTTCAAACATATGACATCTCCTTGTTCCAAAAGACTGGCCTTGTGCTGTTGAAAAAATTAATGGTTCAAGGAAAAGACAAAACTTAGAAATTAAGTTAAAAATAAATACATGAGACCTCTTGTAATATAAATACATAATTATATTAAAGTATATAAAATATTAAAATAAGACAAGAGCCAGTTCATGCTCTTGGATAGAATGATTTAATGATTTAAAGATGTCAGTTCTCCCCAAATGCAATTCCAAGTAATATTCTAAAATTTATACTAAAAAAATGCTCATTGCCAGCTAAGTCAACTTTGAAATTGAAGAGGGTATGTGCAGAGAAGAGAGAGATTGGCCCTGCTATATGTAAAGACATACAATAAAAATCAAGTACTGTAATTCCAAGTGATACAATGCTAGTACAAGAACAGACCATAGGCCAATGGAAGAGTTGGAGATCTGAGAGACAGAAATGTAGCTGTGCAGCCCAAATCCACAGGGAAAAGACAGTCCTTGCAGTCAATGGAGCTTGGAAATTGATTCACTATATGCCAAAAAAAAAAAAAAATACAGCCAGCTCCTTACGCAACACCACACACTGGACGTGAACGGCAGAAGTACAAATTTAGTACTGCCAGTGGATAACTGCAGGATCTATGGTAAGGAAAGTCCTCTGAAGCAAAACCTAAAAAGCACAAACCAGAAAGCCAAACTGAGTACTTAACATCATCACGACTGGGGAGGCAGGTGAGGTGTTGGAATTGTGGACAAAGTTCAAAGAAGTTATGGACAAAGTTAATGAACACATGACACTCTGAGAGAACACAGTTTTAGGGTTTTTTTTTTTTTTGGTTTGTTTGTTTGTTTGTTTGTTTGACAGGCAGAGTGGACAATGAGAGAGAGAGACAGAGAGAAAGGTCTTCCTTTGCTGTTGGTTCACCCTCCAATGGCCGCCACAGCCGGCACATCGAGCTGATCTGAAGGCTGGAGCCAGGTGCTTCTCCTGGTCTCTCATGGGGTGCAGGGCCCAAGCACTTGGGCCATCCTCCACTGCCCTCCCTGGCCACAGCAGAGAGCTGGACTGGAAGAGGGGCAACTGGGACTAGAACCTGGCGCCCCAACCAGGACTAGAACCTGGGGTGCCTGCACCACAGGCAGAGGATTAGCCTATTGAGCCGCGGCACCAGCCGAGAACACAGTTTTAATGTCTAAAATTGTCAAGGAATTAGTGTGCAAAACATGTTTCTAAAAGAAAAGGGGAAAGCTCTTACAATTCAATAGGAAGGTTTCATGAATACCAATAAAAATGAACAAAAAACAAGTAGTAGAAAAGAAAACATAGAATCTAATAAACACATAGAAAGAAGTTCTAATTAATGATTAGACAAAGACAGATTATAACCAAAGATGTCACTTTACATCATGAGTTAGGTAAAAATTAGAAACAAGGATAAGGACAAGTGTTGGCGATGTGTGTGTCCATGAATTCCCACACAGATCTCATACAGAATTGCCACACACACCACTGGAGACCCAGTAGCCCTGTTATCAAGTTCAGTTTACTCAAAACCTATAGCCCAGAATGCCAATTCCCGGGAATGTTCTAGAAAGGTTTCCACACAATTCAGTCAAGGTGAATGCAGAAAAGTATGCATGACAGCGTTGCTTATGGTGGAAGGAATCCAGTTTCCAACACGAGAAGCTGCGTGAGTCCAACATGGAATGCGATGCAGCAGTTAGAATCAACAGGCAGATATGCCAGGATCCTACAAAAGTTCATGGAAAATGGAATTGTAAGCGAATTGATTTAAAGAAAAGTTTTTCATAATAGATGGATTTCAGAAAATGTTTGCATCTTTAAATCCATTTTCTATTAACTTTATGAAGTACCCCCCAACATTTTAAAAAGCAGTGTTGAACATAAAAGGGAAAAAAATCCATGTAAAAAACAATACACATTTCCTTAGAACATATACGAATAGAAGCACATAAATCATTCCTTTGAAAATGTTTGACTGTGGGTAGGGGAGAGAAATAGGAGGCAGAAATGGAAATAGAAAGGGAGAAGAGAAAGGAAGGGAAAGTGAGAGTGAAAGGAAGGGAAGAGAAGACCCCTGCTCTCTGCTGTCACAGCAATGATAGAGTGGTACAAGATGTGAAATTCAATTAAAGGAATTCTGTATGGGGGAGAGGTGGGAGGGGGGGGACGGGAGAGGGAGGAGGAGAGAGAAAGAGACAGAAATATCGTGATCCTAAACATCACAGGTCCTTTGCAATTCTGTTCAGCCCAAGCAGTTGTATGTAAAGTACTGTTCTAGCACGCACACGTGGTGTGTGCGACCACCCAGGTCTGTAAGCCCCTTCCACCAGGACCACTGGATTCCCTGGGAAGCCCTGGGGAATTGCCTCAAAATAAATGCTTTGCCCAGTGGCCTTGGAGCTGGATCCTTATCTTTCATCCCTCTGTTTGTGAATAAATATATACATTATTCTTGTTCTTTTAATTCTGTAACCTCTTCAGAGCAGTTAAAAATTATGTTAAAAACTCATTAACTTTGACGAGATATTGATGATGCCAGCGGTTAATTACGAGCCAGCTGGTGTTATGGCAAGAATTAAAAAGTTAGACATTGGAAGTTTGCTTGCGAAAAAAAAAAAAAAAACCAACACACTGTGTTCACACAAGAGACTGTTGGGCAACAACTTTACAATTCGGGTCAGCAAGAGATCTGCGGACCTACAGATCCCAGCGCACCCCCTCGCTCCACCCAAGCATTGGCATCTTCCACAGTCCCTCTCGCTGAGAACATAAAAAGTAGGGGCTATAAATTCCCATGCTTCGTGGTGTTAATTGATTGCAAGCTGGGGTCAGAAAGACATCTCTCCCCAAGGAGTACTCCTGCACAATTTAGATGCACAGCGGGGGTTCCAGCCTGTCTGCAAAGCATTAAGCCCTGGTCATTGTCAAGTACCAAATAGCAAAATTTAGTAGGCTTTGGTTTGTGCCCACAAGGGAAGCACCTCTTCAAACGTGGGTTTTTTGTAAGCCTATCACCCAATGAGCTTTTCCCTTTTGTATCCTTAAAGAGTATGTATTTTGAATGAGAAAATAGATTGCAAGCCCTAGTCATGGTTTCTAGAAGTAAGGAGAAAAAGAAATCAAAAGAAAAAGGATACTTTTTTTCCAAAGACTTTCCACATATAAATGTATGAAGTAGAGAACAAGGAATGTAGGTGGTGCTTCTGGGCCATCAGACCTCAGTATGGCCAGCACACCTGTTCCTCCTCATCAGCTTTGCAGGAGCTCACTTCCCAGCCTTGCCACCTAGGTCCAGTGACACCGAGCAGGTTAGGAGTCCCCTGCAAGCCTCAGTATCCTCATCAATAAAATGGGAGGACTGATGGCACATACCTCACAGTGATTAGAGTTAAATGAAGCAATCCATGTGAAACAGAGCCTTAGAATGTTTTGCATCCCTATTGTTAGTCATTACTTACTGCTATGAGTAATGCCATTACTATCAGTACTGTGGCTCTATGAATAAAACCCTTATTGACAGAGTAAGGAATTGAAACACTTTGTGGAAATTTGTAACACACTTGGAAAGATGCAAACGTACATAAAAATCACTTTCTCCAAACTCCTGAAAGGGGCGGGAGCAGAAAGTGAGCACTTATTTTTAGCTTCTTTGGGTCCCACTTTTTTTCAAGCAGCGGGCAGCCTATTGGCTGTGCTGAGTTACTTTCCCATTAATTCCCACCGCCCCCCTCACTCCTGCTCCTGTGCCTTGCACCTCCCCTGGCCACAGATGGCCCACGGACAGCCCCCTGGCTGCGCACAGAGTGGTGGATTGAGCCATTATCATCTCTCACTCTCATCAGTGAATAATCATTACTGTTTGCTCACTTCTCTTTTTATGAGTTACCAAGATGGTTTTCTTTTCTTGTTTCCCATGAGGCTCTTTATAGACCTGCTCTCAACTTAGCACAGCTTTATTCTGTTCCAGAAAACTACTCCTGGTTTACTGATGTTCAACATAAAAAAGGTTTTCTTTTCTCCTGCAAATCAAAATGTTCAGCCCAAGCCTTACTGATCTTGACCTCCCTGGATTCTGTGAAAACAAACCTCCCAAACTCCTCTCAGAACATTTGCTTTTTTCTGTACCTATTCCATATGGCTTTCCCCGCCCCCAACACCCCAATGTTATTTCACTCTGAGAAACTGAGGGGAGGAGGGTGGGAAATGCAGTGAAAAATGAAGCTCAGTGTATTGCAAATGCTAATTAGTCTGGAACAATGGGGCAAATACTCAACCAAAACATTCCTTTGTTTCCTCAGAGGTCATAGAAATTACCTTATCTTATGCCTCCATTGATGGTCCTTATAAGCCCCGAATAATTAAATACATGGAACCACAAAAGGTCTCTAAACTCAGAAATTAAAACAACCAGCGATAGTTAGTTGGACCATTGTCCTAAATTCAGCCCAGTTCTAGTCTCACCACTAATTTTCTGTATCTTCTGCTTGTTTTTACCATAAGCATGTATTACTTTTATTACTGGGAATATCCTTTCAAAAAATTCTGTATTGATAAAAAAAAAAAAAAGGCAAGAATTTGGTCATCTCAAGCACCTCCCCCCTTCTTTCCTGAATGCACTGGGGAGTGACTGCTGAGAGTCGCAAGGCCTGATCGTGGGTGTCAGGAGCTGGATTTCGGGAGCCTTCAACATAGTCTTCCTGCCAAGCATCTGATAACACATTTTTAGCTTACCGTCGGGGGTCTCATGTTTTCGCAATCCAACTCTTGACTCATTGTGTGTGTGTGTGTGTGTGTGTGTGTGTGTGTGTGAGTACACATACTTTGTTCCAGACTGTCTGTCAGAAGAACACTTCTTTCTAAATGAAGAAGTGTTTCTGAGGAATGCCAAGATCGTATGCGGAATCATAGCATGGAGTCGCTATGTTTTTGTTACTGTTAGTTAATTGCTTTAAAGACAAAAATCAAGGGCAGGGGGTACTCTAAGAAAACCTCTTGTAGGGCACACACCGCTCCTACCTTTGCAGTGATCACAAACTGTGTTTTGCCAACTTTGGATCAAGATAACAAATCTTGGCTCAGAAAAGAAATTTAGCAGTGTGTCAGCCCCATCAATAAGCCCTAAGGAAAAGTAATTCATTTTTAATGGAAATTCTGTTTACAAAATAGAGTGGGTATATAACCAAACTCTAAGAGAAGATAACTCACTCTGGCAAAGAGGCTGCATACCTAATAGTGTAAAATAAAAGTGAAGCAGAACACATTGTACTTACGGAAATGAAGTACATGCAACATTTTATAGTTACTACAGCAGTAATTTTACATCATACAGAAGCTTTCCTGTTCAGCCTTGATTTAGATTCAAGAAGCAGAAGAACAGAGTGCGAATGATGAAAAGGAATAGAGCCATAATATTAAGTAAAATTTTATGCTTATTTTTCAAAAATCTTTAGGTCAACAGAAGATCCTTTCATCCCTAGAATTTATTGGGTCATTACTAATTTTTAGTCTCCACTGACCAGTCAGGCTACTTTTGCTTCTTCATGCTGACATCTTTCTCACTGCAGATGTTATTAAGATCTTTTCTAATGTCCTTTATTTCTATTCTTTAATTTGCTTTTCACTGTGATCCCCTAAAGCCAAGTAGGGCCATCAGCATTATTCCCATTTTACAAACGAGAGAACTGAGGCACCAGGGGCTTTGCTGTCTGCCTACACTGACAGAAATAATCCTTCCAAAAACTCTGGGTACCCACTACTCCCATTTGCCAGGAGAAGGAACAGATAAATAATGCCATCCTTTGGTTCAATCAATGTCAGGATCACCGAACATATACGCAGTTTCCACCACACACTCAGAAACAAGACGAATACACAGAGGCCTTGGAAAACTCAGAAAGAACAGTCAAAGGCTTATTAATTCTCTGTAATTTGTGAGGTTGGAGAAGCATAAAGGATCATAGAAAGATAACCAGTGGATACAATGGAGATCACCAGAAATGTTGGAAAATAGTCCAAAGAGTTAAACAATAACAACAAAGTAAATAAAAACGGAGGAAAAATGAAGGTAGGAATTTGAGCAAGGCGGATACTGCAGTGAAAACACACTGCTGAAAATAGAGCAGTGGTGGGTTTCGGTCCCACTGTGCCTATTTATGTCCTGGCTCCAGCTCCTGGCACATAATTAATGCTCAATAATTTCTGATGAATGATTAACTGCATGAAGAGCCCCCTCCCTCAACGGATTTAGATCTAGCAGAGACACAAGCACGCAAGTAAATTACTGGTACATCACAATTTCATGTTGATAATAGCTGACAATTTTTAGCACATAGTAGGATTAAGATCCTATGTTTATTATTCTGTTAAATACTCACAATGATCCTGCAAGATAGGACCAGTAGCTTCGCTCTGCAAAAAAGTAAACTGAGGCACAGAGTCATCTATATGATGAGTTACAAAATTGGAATGAGAAGCCAACGTTGGTAACAACTGGTGCCACATAGTGTAACAACATTCTGTGTTGTGGTGTGAGACAATGCTAAATCATATCCACCTGTAAATTGCAAAACACAGCACAAATGATTCCCCCACCTTCCTACCCTGTGCAATTGACTTTGCATTTCTTCCCAGCTAGAGACAGAGTCTGGCTACCCTTTAAGAATGTGGATGGTCTTGTGACTTGCTTGAGCCAATGGAAAGTGGTAGGACTGATGGAAGTTTCAGTTCTACACCTAGATAGAGCTTCTGTTCACTTTTTTGGGATCCTGCCACCGCCAGGTGGACAGGCCTTGGATGGCCTGCTGGAACACCATCACACTCCCAGCTGAGGCCCAGAGATGTGGGAGAGTCTAGCCAAGATCCACAAACTTGCTGCTAACTGACCGGCAAGCTGGTGGCAGAAGCATGAAGGCAGGCAGCTAAGGTTAGCGCTACCCCGCTGAGCCCAGCCTACACTGCCAATCCATAGAATCAGGAGCTAAATAAATAGACACCATTTTAAGCCACTATTTCAAGGTGGTCTATTGCACAGAAATAACTGAAACATCCAGGAAAATCAAATGCTGCTAGGGATCATGCTACACTCATTTTAAAGACACATAAATGATCTGATAAGGAGAATGCCCCCTAGAACTGCCTAAATCTTGGAGGACTAATATGGCAAAACACTGGGGTCTTTTTTTTTTTTTTTTTTTGACAGGCAGAGTGGACAGAGAGAGAGAGAGAGAGAGAGAGAGAGAGAGAGAAAGGTCTTCCTTTTGCCGTTGGTTCACCCTCCAATGGCCGCCGCGGACGGCGCACTGTGGCCGGCGCACCGCGCTCATCCGATGGCAGGAGCCAGGTGCTTCTCCTGGTCTCCCATGGGGTGCAGGGCCCAAGCACTTGGGCCATCCTCCACTGCACTCCTGGGCCACAGCAGAGGGCTGGCCTGGAAGAGGGGCAACCGGGACAGAATCCGGTGCCCCGACCGGGACTAGAACCCGCTGTGCCGGCGCCGCAAGGCGGAGGATTAGCCTGTTGAGCCACGGCGCCGGCACACTGGGGTCTTAACAACAGGGCTATCTCAAGGATATTACCAACATGCCTTGGCATGAGGACCTTCACAGACTGGTTTAGTTACATGGAAGGCTGCTTCCAAAATGATTCCCAGTTGCTCTTCAGGGTCTCCTACAAGACTGTAATCAAGGTGGCGGCTGAGTCTGCTGCCTCACCTTGAGGCTGGAAGAGGGAAGGATGGGCCTTTGAGTTCAACTCCGCTACTGGCAGCATCGAGTTGCTCAAGGCTGTGGGGAGGAGGGGAGGAGACCAGGATCCCGCCTGGCTGTTGGCCAGGGGCTGCCCTCAGACCTTTGCTTATGTGGACCACTTGAAGAGAGAGAGAAAGAGAGACAGAGAGAGAGAGAGAGCGCTCACAGGCAAGAAGGAATTCAGGGCCTTTTATAACCTAATCTCGAAACTGGCATTTCATCCCTTTTGTCATATCCTATTCATTAGAAGCACGTCAACAGGTCCAACCCAGGCACAAGGGAGTAAATGACACAGAGGTTTATGAATACCAGGGTCTGCAGTCCTTGGAACCACTTCGGGAGCAGACTACCTCATAACTCCAATCTAGGAAATCATGAAGAGGTGACGGTAATAACAAGGACTTATTCATTGGATCTCAAGAGCTGGGCCTCAAGAACCAACTCTTGAAAGTTGAATGAGGCAATTTTTAATACAAATCATATAACAATCTTATTGTCCCAGAAGTACCGTAAGAGGTGGACCTATACAAAGTTTTAAAAGGCTCAGGAAAATCCTCCGATGTCGGTTGTGTAATGGAATAGTAAGGGCGTGTAAGGAGTGTGTGCAGCCGACTCCTAATGTTTTCAGAGTACTGTCAAGGAAGACAACCTCAGCTCCCTCTGAAACGTCCCTCAGAGGCGGGCAAGATGGACCATTGGCCTAATCTGTTATGGCATTTCTTATATACTTATGCATAACACTATGTGGGGATGCAATAAAAATTTAAACAAGGCACTAGAGTTCAACCCAATAGGAGGATGCAGCTTTTGAAAAATGGAGCCGTGCCACCCCTACGCACGTGGTCTCCAGGACATTTGATGAGCCGGGGCTCTTTCCTGTGAGCTCCAGCCGCGGAAGCTCATCTAAACCACAGATTCTAACAAACGTGTCTTAGTCTCTCACAGAATTAACAAGAAGAAAACAGGGTTTTGTAGAGTATTACTGAGATGAGGGGCGACTATCCGGCTCCATACGACAGGGCTCCCTTTTATTCCTACATTATGTTCAAGTGTTTAAAAGAGCAAAGCCATCTACTTAGCCCTCAGGCCATGTCTAAAGAGATATTTTAGGCCTACACTTAGGGTTTGGGGGGATTTGCTCCCCTCAAGTTTATAAAGAGGACAAGGAGGATGGGTGTATTGACAGCTTATGCTTTACAATACACACAGTAGGGCAAATAAATGGTCGTGGCTAATGCAGCCACACTTAATTAGAAGATAAACATCCTCCAGTGAAAAGAATGAATTTAAAGGTTTCTCCATAAGCAGAGTCATACATTTTGACATTGTAAGAGCAGCAGTTTCTGTCAATCAACCTGAATTCTCTTTAAGCCTTAAACATATAAGTCACATCGAGAGGGTTATGCATTTCACAAGTGGATTTATATATAAATACTTCTGCTGGCTCCAGTTCAACACAACAAAAGAAGTCAAACATTAGTCTGTATTTGTATTTCTTTGCTGAAGTGTTTTGACATAAACTGCACACAATCCTAGCTGAAAAGCAGCAGGCAGTTTGGAACTAACTGCTCCTCACACTTGCATTCTTTGTGATATGAATTTTTTTTTTTGCTACTTGGAAAATTAGAAAGCTCATGAGTGAAAAGTTTATTCAAACCCAAGACAAGAAATTTTAAAAGCAGCGTAGCATTTCTGAAAACTCCAGCTCCACACATAATTCACTTTCAACATCTCAGAATTCCTAGAAGTATCAAATTCCCAAATTCCGACTGCACAGTTTATAGTCAGTGTTTACATCTCATCTTTTGAAGACAGCAAGTAATACATATTATATTTAAAAGTCATTCAGAACCACCTTTTTACCAAGTAAGTTATTGCAATGCCGAGGAAAGTCATTCTTAGTTAAAATTACCCAATGTCCAGATTATATTGCAAATTCTGTTGGAGACATTTATAGCAAGGAATGATTTTGGAAATTTTTGTATTTATATCTGTCTACATGGCATAACAACAGAATATCCAAAGATGTCCCGTATTACTCACCTATTGGCACAATAATGCTTAATAACAAAGCAGCATAAAACTCATTGACTTGAAGAAACAATTATTTCTTCTCATCTACTCACCAGCAGCAAGTTGGTTGCCACTGATCGAGGTTGGACTGCAGGTCAGGCTCAGACCTGCTGTCAGTGTCACTCATCCTCCTTGGATCAGCAGTTACCAGAGGCAGGTGATCAGCTCCACATCTCCCATTCTGGGACCCAGGGTGAAACAGCCATGGCTCTATAAGGTATGATTTCCTCCCTGGAAATCACAAAATCTCAAAAAAGCAAACCTAACCATGAAAGCACAAAGTTCCTGCCCATATCAAGTGCACTAACACCCGTTTGCCAATCCTGACAAGTCCAAAATCCAGGGTGAGGCATTATACTTTGCTACAAGGAGGCCATCACAATAAATCAGTACCCTGTACCACCATTACTGGACATTGGTACCAACCTTAAACAATAAACAGAAAAGTTCTGGCTTCTTTCAAATTGAGTATAACTTTGTTCTTGTTACTCATATTTAAAAGATAATAACTCAGAGGGCGCATTTTTTGACATCATTTACTGGAAATATGAATATAAAGGACAATTTTGCCATACAGATGAGCTCATGACTATGAACTTAACACCAAATATTAAACACACAAATAGGCAAATAAGCATATACAGATAGAGATTAAGACTAGAATTACATTTAAATTTAGATCAATAAATCCCTTACTTCTTTCTTTACTAAATAAGTTAGTTGGAGGTCCAAAGGTCTATAGCTCATTCTTAATTAACTTCTTAAAAGTAGAATTTATTAGAAAGAGCGTAAGTTTTAAACAAAAAGGGTGAAAACAATAAGCCAAAAAATAAATGCTAAAATTCAAATAATATTTTGCCAAAACAAGTTAACTTGATATTTTATTTCCCCTACTACTAAGAAGCAGCCTTCAACCTCTGTCCACTTTTTTATATGACAGCTCTAAGTCAACATGTCCCAACATTTGTATGCTCTTCCGCCAGAATCCTGGTTTGACCTAACTCCAGTGACCTGATAAGCTGGAAGGTTCCTTAGCCCTGATTTTACTAGATTTTAAAGTGAATAGAGGGGCCAGCATTGTGACAAATTGAGTTAAGCTGCCACCTGTAATATTGTCATCCCTTATGAGTTCTTGTTCAAATCCCATCTGCTCCACTTCCAATCCAGCTCCCTGCTAATGTCATCCCTTATGAGTTCTTGTTCAAATCCCATCTGCTCCACTTCCAATCCAGCTCCCTGCTAATGTGCCTGGGAAAGCAGCAGAAGATGACTCAAGTGCTTGTCTCCTGCCACACTCGTGAGAGACTTGAATGAAGTTCTTGGCTTCTAACTTCAACCTGGCCCAGTGCTAGCCATTTTCAGCCATTTGGGGAGGGAATGGAAAGAAGTTCTCTCTCTCTCTCTCTCTCTCTCTCTCTCTCTCTCTCTCTCTCTCTCTCTTCCTGTCTCTCAAATAGATAGATCTTAAAAATAAGTAAATAAATAAAGTGAATGAACACATGGGCTGGCACAGTAACTTCTCTTTCTTAGGAGTAGTAATAAAAACCATCAGTCTACTATAGTATCTGATCTCTGATGATACATGAAGACATAACAAGGGGCGGCATTGTGGAGTAGTGGGTTAAGCCACTGCCTGCGATGGGGAATCTCATATGGGTGACAGCTGGAATCCTGACTGCTCCACTTCTGGTCCAGTTTCCTGTTACAGTACCCAGGAAGGCAGTGGATGGTGGCCCAAGCACTCGGGTCCCTGCACCCACGTGGAAGACCAGGATGGAATTCCAGACTTCTGGCTTTAGCCTGGCCCAGCCCTGGCTATTGCAGTCATTTGGGAAGTGAAACAGTGGATAGAAGATCTTTCTGTGTGTCTCTCCCTTTTTCTTTGTAACTCTGCCTTTCAAGTAAATAAACCTTTAAAAAAAAAAAACAGTAACAAAAACATTTCTAGTTCCTCTACATAAACCGTTCACAGCTGGTCTAGGGTGTGATCTCATATTCCTCCAGTAGTGTAGTGGTTTTGTCTCTTATAGCTTATAGTCACTTAGTCTCTGATAGATAGTGTCCATGGAGATAATTTTATCTGTGTGCATTTTTCCTGTTTGTCCATAGCTTGATTGCAAGTTTCTTCATATCAAGGATTGTTCTCTTTGCATCCCTGAAAACGTTTGTATCATGCCATATTTAGGAAGTATTTGATGAATCTGCCTAAATGAATTGAATCATTGGATTCTACCTTTGATAAAACCATTGGCTTAAAGGAGCATTTACTAGTCTCTAGGGGAAGGCAATGATTGTTCTTGACAGCAGTAGGTAAATTATGAAAAATGAGGTAAATCACCAGGATGAGAGACCAAACTATGAGTCAGATATACTTGGGCTCCAACCAAAATGGCCAGGATAAACCAAATTGGTTTCCTGAGAAACCACTGGAGCTGGACTTCATCTCCTATCTTAAAAGAGAATCTTTCTATCGTCACAAACACGCTTTGGCTGGAACACGAAGAGAGTAAGTGCCCAGCTGACACATTGGGCTCCATAAAACTGAGCAGGCTGCAAACAATTTTATCTGTGTAGTGAAAGAAAAAATTGTGAAAGCTAGGAAACTTAAAAGATGTCATGAAAAATACCATGCAGAGTACACATCTACAGACTTAGGGTTGAAGTTGGCTAACTTATTAAGTAATGATGTATTTAAATGCCCAGGTAATTCCTAATCCATCAGCTGATCAGTTAAGACTTTGGTTCTTCCTTCTGAAAATAGATTAACAGAATTCCTAGGGGACTGAAACTCTGACATGATTTTTATGTAGCAAAAACCCGATTATATGATGTTCCTGGCTTATTTTCCCAAGTCCAAAAATAATTGTTAAAAAACAGACTCACATGGCTAAAGATACATATCACCATATAGGCTATACTGTGTGCTAAAATATACATAGATTAAGCACTAAAAATAATGATAACAGAAATTATTATCCTATTTTTTTAAAAAAAAGATTTATTTATTTATTTATTTATTTATTTATTTGAAAGGCAGAGTTATAGAGAGGCAGAGGCAGAAGGTGGGGAGAGAGGTCTTCCATCTGCCGGCTCACTACCCAATGGCCACAACAGCCAGAGCTGAGTCTATCCAAAGCCAAAAGCCAAGAGCTTTGTCCAGGTCTCCCATGCAGGTACAGGGGCCCAAGGACTTGGGCTATCTTCTACTGCTTTCGCAGGCCATAGCAGAGGGCTGGATCAGAAGTGGAGCAGCCAGGACTCAAACCAGCACCCATATGGGATGCCAGCACTGCAGGCAGTGGCTTTATCTGCTACATCACAACACTGGTCCCTATTTTCCTATTTCTTAACAGTATCTGATTACAGCTTAAACCAACACTAAGTTCTTTTTCTTAATATAAGTCCCTTCACCATAAGCACCCAGAACATAACCATTCACATAAATCCAGTTCATGGTTTTCTTTGTCCATGACTATGCCCATTTACCAATTAAATAAGAATTTCCCCTTGACTAAATGGTTGCCTCTCTAATTTCCTGGAATTATAGAAAAAGGATCACATTTTAAAAAAACTTTTATTATGGAAAAGTTTAAACATATGTAAAATAAAGAGGAATCATTAGTATTGCTTACGAAATTTCTAACACAGAAATCTCACTGATTTCCAAGTCTTACTGGGTAGAACTGCAATCAATCCTTAATCCAGCATCTTATTCTCTTTTATGTCTCCAACACTGTTCTTTATTAGAATGTCAAGGGGCATTGTCACCTCCTCAACTCCATTCTTGGCCGTTTCTGTCTATATCATTCCTCTACACATCCTAAACTTGACTCAATCTCTCTCAACCCATGAGGAATTCGTGTAAATGCAAAAGAGGCCATTCAGCAATTCACTCATTCACCATCTATTTATGGTTGCTGCCAGGAACTGCACTAGGTGGAGGGGACTGTACACAAAAGTTGACAGGATTTCTAGTCCATATGGAACCAGTAGGTCAATGAGAGTAACAAAAGATAGACAACTATGAAAAGGTGCTGTAAAGCTAAAATATGGCCAGATAGTTTACTATAAGAGATGAGGGTTCTACCAAGACAGGTAGAAGGGGCCAGATGGTCAAAGAGAAGTATTTGTAAGAAATAAGCAAATCTCTAAAGAATTAATGGAGATTAACCAGGCAAATGTAGAAGAGGAAAGTATGCAAGACAGAGAGAACAGAATAGACCCAGATGTATAAGGGGTTGAGACATTTGGAAAACATCTAAATGCATTTAGGATTGCTAAAGCATGGATTCGCATGGGAAAGAGCATGAGCATGCTAGGGAGAGAATAAAGGAGTAAATGAGGCTGAAAAGATCATCCAGGGCTGGTTTGTGTGAAGGGAGTTTGGATCCCACCTTGAGGGTGATGGGTCCCATTGACACAGACCATGGCATGAGTAGATTTTATTTTGGAGTGATTGTTCTTGCTGCATGTGAACAACAGACTGAACAGGGAGGTGAGAAAGGACAGGGAGAGAAGGAAGTCTTGATAGAGGTCGCAGCACTGTGGCAGGTAAGAAATAATCATGGCTTTCTCTAGGATGGACAGAGTCGAGATACTAAGAAGTAAAAGAATTGGCTGGCACTGCAGCCCAATAGGCTAATCCTCCACCTGCGGCACTGGCACCCCGGGGTTCTAGTCCCAGTCAGGGTGCTGGATTCTGTCCCGGTTGCCCCTCTTCCAGGCCAGCTCTCTGCTGTGGCCCAGGAGAGCAGTGGAGGATGGCCCAAGTGCTTGGGCCCTGCACCCCATGGGAGACCAGGAGAAGCACCTGGCTCCTGGCTTCGGATCAGTGTGGTGCGCTGGCTGGCCGTGGCACGCCGGCCACTGGAGGGTGAATCAACAGAAAAGAAAGACCTTTCTCTCTGTCTCTCTCTCTCATTGTCCACTCTGCCTGTCAAAAAAAAAAAAAAAAAGAAGTAAAAGAATTGAAGGGGGGCCAACACTACGGCATAGCGGGTAAAGCTGCCGCCTGCAGTGCCAGCATCCCATATGGACGCTGGTTTGAAACTCAGCTGCTCCACTTCCAATCTGGCTCTCTACTATGGCCTAGGAAAGCAGCAGAAGATGGCCCAAGTGCTGGGGCCCCTGCACCCATGTGGGAGACCTGGAAGAAGCTCCTTGTTCCTGGCTCCCTGTTTTGGATCACCCCAGTTCCAGTCGTTACAGCCATTTGGGGCAGCGAGCCAGTGCCTCTGCCTCTGCCTCTCTGTAACTCTACCTTTCAAAAAAATAAATAAATCTTTAAAAAATAAATAAAAGAGTACTATGGAAGGGAAAGACAACAGAATTTATTGAATGGTTTGTTCTAGGAGGAGGAGATCAGGATCATGCTTGGCCAACAGAATAGAAGGTGTTACCTTTTGCTGAGTTGAAGAATTCATGTTGAGTCACTGGGATATGTCCAGTAGCTACGTGGGACCTTAGATGAATGAGACTAGATTGGATAAAAACAGATCAAAGGAGTCTGATGGTCATTTGCTCTACTATTTTGATATGCCCCATGCTGGAACACTTGCCTCTTTACAGTAGGCCATCAACCTGGTGAAGAGGAAAGGGATCTGGGTTAGGAATCAGAAGACTTGGATTCTAGCCCACGCTCTGCCACCCAAAAGCTGTGTGATCCTCAGAAAACCCCTTTCTGTCTCTGGATTTCACAATCTGAAGAATAACACATTGAAAAGTATTCCCAAGTTCCATTTCAGTACCAACTTCTATTTCTATAGTCCCAGCTAACCTATTCCCTGTTCATTAAAGCTTGTGCCGTAAAAATGAATCATTAACAAGACATTGAACAAGACATGCCACAGGCAGTGAGACTCCATTTTTTCTTTGATGTTAGAAATATTCCTAGAAATCTTTTTGATAGTAACACATATTCTAGGTTGGTACAAAGCCCATTTCTTTTTTTGGTTATCCTACAAGAAATGGAGCTTTGTTATTTAGTTTTTCCTGCTAGCTAGCAAAACTACCCAATCATTTTGAAGAGCCTGTGCAATACAGTACCTGGAATTTAAATATCTGAATTCTTTATAGGCAAGAAAACATCAATAAACACTTGACTTTGAAATTATTTTAGCATTTATTTTATAGCATTGTTTTGAATTCCAAAGAGAAAAGAAATGCAGTTTCCAACTTGTTTCATTATTCCTTCTGAAAGAACTATATAGCAGGTCTCGTTTCTTGATAGTGATTTGTTATCATAGTTCCCTTGAAGAAAGCATATTTGAAATAGTTTTCCAAGACTGCTTTCTTCCGCTGTTGCACGGCCAGCAGTAGCAACTCAAGTCAAGAGGAAGTGAAATCAAAGCAACTTTGCTCTCATTTAAACCCCAGCCCTGCAGGTCTGACGACTTCTAGAACATTTCCATTGGCTTGTCACATCGCCACCTCACACTTGTTGGCACAGTGCTTAGCAGATGTAATAACAAGAGCTGCCATTTACTGTGTCCGCAGGAAGGCCATGCACTGTACACAGAGCTTAGCATGCATATCTCAGTTTTCACAGTAACTCTGGGAGGTGGGTTTTGTTAGTATTCCTATTGTATAGAGGAGGAAATGAAGACTCAGACTTGGTCAGAGTTCCTTCTGGGTAGAAAGTGATAGAGACTAGGGCTCCAGTGGAAGCCATCTAGGGTCAAGAGTCCAGGTTAATCAATACAGTTTCCACACAAACATTCGATGACTACTGTGTTTGAAAGTATGGGCAGATGCATGGATGCTGAGATGGTTTTTTCCACGCCAGCTTGTCCCAACACCTCTGCTTCTGGTAGTCCCGACTGCAGTTGGCACTACCTACAACCTACGAGTGCTTCCTGCCTTATATGTCTGTTGGTCAGAACACACATCACGTGGTATGCTAGGAACAGTGATTCCCCTCTGCTAAGAAAGAGGTGGACAATAAACCAAGGGAACACCTAATAGCACAGGACTTGCAGATTGAGAAAGCATTTGAAGGTAACAAAACAGGATGGGCATAGAAAGTGATCAGATGAGAGCTATTTCCCTTGATCCTCTTGCTTTTCCTCCATCGCTGCTCATTGCCAGACCCCAGCAAAGATTCAATGCTTGCAAATTTAATCATCATCATAACCTCATAACTTGTCTCCCGGCTTCTGAGTTCATTTCTCTTCACTCTACCTTGCTGACCTCTTTAGAAAAATATTCATAAATTGTTACTTTCCCATCTTGCCTTTTGTTTTCTCTTAGACTCAAACACCTCTTCTTCCTCCCAAGTTCCTGTATCATCTGGTGTTGTCCTAGAGATCCAAGTCACCTTCCTTCCTCCACCAGCAAGTGTTAGCCATGACATATTCCTGAACGTAAGCCCAATGGTATTTCTGACCAACTTTCTTGGGTCCCTTTATAGCCCATTCTTGTTCCCACACGGCTAATGACAGAATGAGCTTTTCTGTTCTGCTCATCAGTTGAATCTTCCTGGACACTTCCAGCCCAGGTCAAGTTCCGGTTTCCCCATTAGGTTTTCTCCATGCCATTCCACACTCACGTTCACTTTGTCAAATGAATCATGCTAGGTCCCACGGCATGTTGCTCTACCATGCCACCTCATCACTTTATGAATGTGTGAGTCATACTCACATTTGGGACTGGTTTGCTCAGGATAACCAAGTCTAATATTCTTCTGACTCTTTAGCGTCACTTTCCACAGTAGGAGCCAAAACTTACTCAGCACTTGCCGTGTGCTGATCACTATTCAGAACGTCTGACGTAAGCTATTTCTCCCCGCCCCCAATAGCTTTGTGAAGGGGTCACTCTTATTATCCCCATTTGGCCGATAAGGAAGGGAAGGCTTGAAGAGGTAGAGCGACGTGCGTAGGTTAACCCTGTTAGCAAAGGGCGCCCTCAGTTAAACCGAGGGTATGCTGTTCCGAACTCAGCAGCCTAACTGCCTAAACAGTCCTTGGCACCGTTTCCTACTGGCTCTGCCCTGCTACTTTCTGAAAAGACTCAGGGCCCTTTGTAAGTAGACTCTATGCCAGAGGTGGTGTGGTGGGGAAGCAAGCCGGTGAGTGACCCCAGAGCAGGACTCTGCCTTCAAAGGGCTGCGACTGAGAGGACCCTGTGGGGAGAAGCCTTGCCCACCACGTACAGGCCAGAGGTGAACTCTGCACCAGGAGCTGGTGGATAAGCAGGGAGGACATGGTCACGGTCGCTGGAGGGGGCAGCCGGGAGAGTCGCTGCACACCTGGAGGACCTCAGAGAATCCCGGTTTCCAGGGAACGCGCTCAGTCTCTGCACGAAGGTCTGAGGATCTCCGATAACTGGGAACTGGGGACGGAGGAAAGCAGCGGGTTGGACGCTTCCCAGGGACCTGCAGTGAGCCACACCACAGTTTACACATTCTTTCGGTTATTTTTCTTTTCTATTTTAAAACAGTTCCTTTATCCTGTGGTTTTTCACTGCTGAATTGAAGCCGGCTCCATTCGCGGGGGTCGCACTGTCAAACGTCTGGCGTTTTCAATCCTGGTGCCATTCTTCATTTTCACTGGATTTCCTGACCCCACCTCACCCCCGCCCCTGCCCCTGAGGTCTTGGGATCCGATTCCAGCTACCGTCCTATCACCTTCTTCTCTTTAGAGAGCTTATGTAGAAGATGCCAGAATCTTCTAGAACCGGGCAGTTTCAGGCTCAATGGGGGCAAGGTTGGTGGATGGGAGCCCCCTGTGACTTTCCAGGGCTCTGGCACGCCAGCAGGAACTTCTGGGTAGACGGAAGTTTCCAGAGGACTAAGTGTGTGTGGGTGAGGGGGTTGTGTTTCCTTAACCTGATCCTACCTTTAAGATCAGATGATCTAGTCAAAAGGAAGGAGAATGACATGGGATATGGGGAGGCTAGGTCAAGAGTAGAAGTAACAGTCAACTCCAAAGGTGCCTTCGCTTAAGAGGCGAAGATTAAAAATCTCATCACAAGATCGCAGATAATAAAGAAAGGAGGTCACA
Source organism: Sylvilagus floridanus (assembly GCA_949820135.1). Classification (NCBI taxonomy): domain Eukaryota; kingdom Metazoa; phylum Chordata; class Mammalia; order Lagomorpha; family Leporidae; genus Sylvilagus; species Sylvilagus floridanus. The sequence continues at coordinate 160,977,178 of OX463244.1, read as the reverse complement.
CAGATAAATGTACAACACAGCACTACTTTGTTTTGATGTTGTTTGTACTTTTTGTCTTGGGGCGTAGGTTGTAAATGGTGGTTGTCTGTAATGGCCACATTAAAACAAGCAACATTTTGTAAAGTCTGGTAAGAAAAAAGTGCCATACAATAGGGATGTGAAATTTAAAGAGAGAGAAATAAAAATAGAAATGAAAAGCTCAAAATCATATATGAGACAGAAAGAAAGATGGCTGTTCATATACCAAAAATGCAAATGAGTATCAAGTTTGGGGTAAACTGCTCAGCAACACAAACAAATAGAAATTTTAATCAGAATTTGATGACATCATCTGCATGGAAAAAAAACTATTTCCATTTTGTTTTTCATGAAACTGTGCTGATTGCCCTGAGTTTCCCCAGGTATATTCTTTGTACAAACACTTTCTGAGTTATCGGGGGCTTTTCCCTTTATTTCTTACTACACAAGCACAAATATCATCCCAGGCGTACTGCTCTATACCCAGGAGTCGATAGCGTTCAACATGCTGGGACTTTCTGATTTTCATTAAAACCTCCACCTGAGAAATTCAGGAGTGTAATATGTTGCCTTCAAGTCGTTCCCAAATGCCTCGCCTGGCCATTGCCAACATGAGCAAAAGCTGTTGAATTATGTCCTAAGGAGATGAGGCGCACAGGGTGTAAGGTGATAGCCTTGAAGGAGGAGGGTTCAAAGGCAGCATGTGGCCTGGGCGCCATGTCCTAACACAGACCCCAAAGCCCAAACTACACCCTCCTAGCAACATGAGCCTCTGCCTTCCCTGAGTCTAGCACTTCCATGGCACGCCTTGAGAGGAGACAGCATCACTATCCCTCTCTGTCATGCGCTCTCGGGCTGTCTTGATTGACATGCTTTGGTCTCTCCTTAGCTGCTTTCAATAGATTGAGAACCCTGAGGCTGATGCTATGTGATTATAGAGACATATTTTTTCCAGATATACATTTTCTTAAGTCTCACTCACTCGCACATATTCAGACCATAATTGGCTTTTATCAAGAGTCTGCTCCTCTTGCTAGAAAATTGTGTGGGCCTTGTGGATCTCATTCAAAGTCCTTTTTAAAGGAGGAAAATATATGTGTTAAAGGTGTAGTAAGCTTCAGCGTCTTTAGTCGATTGTACTCTGCCAAGATTCTCATTGTAGATGGTTTATCCACCCCCCCCCTTGGAAGTTGCATAAAGCCACAAAGTGTACACTATTCTTTAAATCTCAGTTTAAACAACTTAGAGTAGAGCCAATTGAAGCAAATCATAATTGCTAAACAGGATTAAGTTTATAACAGCCTGTGAAAGTCCACAAGAAAGCACCACGTGGCAATGCAGACAGCGGACAAGCGTTTGTATGTAGCTACTGTCCCAAGACTGCTTTCTCTAAACGCCAGTGTTATGCATCAGGGGGTGTCAAACAGTAGCCTTCCGGGCCCTGCATTCTCCCGGGATCCGTATTATTTATGTTCCACATTCTATTATGTAACTGGCAAACATTTTCAAATAGTAAGGCTCACCTGCCACCAACGGTGATGTACAGTCAGGCTGAATTACTTTCTCCTGCATTAGTAAATTAGGGCAATCCCACCCAGTCGCACTCATTTGCGCACCCTTTGTACTACACAATTTGTCTTCAAACTAATGGATTTTATGCAGGTGATCAAAAGTTGTGGGGTTACTTCTCAATTCAATTAGCTAAATTATTTCTTACCATTGCAAATCATAGCCTCAGGCTCCACAAGGCAGCAATTTTAAAAAAATTTGCAAGTGGAGCTATTCATGCTCAGACATCAGAGATGTAGGGGGTGGAGGGTGGATGAAAAAGCCCAGGCCCTGATAAGATCCAGAGAATAAAAGGACAATAAGCAGGTGGATTGGAACTGTTGTCAGGCTGCCCGGCTCAGTTTTACAAGCCCTGCCCACCCCCCATCATCTCCTTGCATTCATTCTCTCTTGGATTTTTAATAAGGCCAGGAGTTGGCACAAATGCATTGGAGCAATGTTTCTCAACAAAGCTTGGTCAGGACACTATTCCTGCTACGTGCTTAGGAAAAGGGGTTTCTGTGGGCCAACAAGTTTTGGAAACCCTGTGTATTACAGAGCTCATTAGCATACCAAAAGTCCTAGAATTCCTAGATAACCTTTTAATTTAGCTAAGTTAGCCTAGCAGAGTTCCTAGTGTCCCCAAATCCAGAGGTCACAGAATTTGATTTTCCACGTGATTGCCCATGGAGTGAGTGTTTTGCTAGGATCCACTTGGAGAACCCCCTATTGTAGACACCAAGTTAGCCTCCAGCTCACATTGTCTTTACTGATTCAAGTTGCACATCCATTTTGTGCCTTTGTGGAAATGCCACCATTTTAGAGTTTTGTGGATGGTGTGAGTTTGACGGATATTGGAATATCTTTTGGTCTTAAAGCCATTAACTAATTCTGAGTTTGAATTATGCACTCCCTGTCTCATTGCACCCTGGTGTTCTCCAGAAAGATTTAAGAACATGATTCTGTGACTTCTGCAGGTACTTGATACTTGCCCGGCCCTGAGCCTCACCTAACCATCTTTGCTTGACTAATATTAAAGGTAGGCAAAGTGAATGGCTTAATGCCCCTACTCCTTCTGTTGAATCCACTTCCAGGCCCTCCTCGGCAGATGCACATTTGATGACACAAAGTCTTGTACATCTGTTTCCCAGGACCGTCCTCGGAGCACCCGAGCCCATCTACTCTGGGAACCTCAGCCAACCCAAATGCAGAAAGCTCCAGAATGTGTGTGTCTCCACCACAAACGTGAATCAGAGAGAACCTAGCATAATAAAGTCTTAGCTCCAAAATGCTAAGTTTTACCAGAGCATATGGGATTACAAAAGCAAATGTGTATTATGCATACTATTATGTCACATTATCGGGCACATTTTTTAAAAAGGCAACACCCACAGGTCTGAACAACTTCAGTTTTATGCAAATTCTGCAAGCACTAAGACGTGCCTACTTGTCACTTTTTTGTTGCATCAGCACAGCACCCCGGGGAGGACTTGGCTCTCTTTGCTTTGCAGTTATTAGCATCTACCTTTGCAAATACTCTCCCCACTTGCTAAAGGCTTCTGGCTCTCCATGAGAGTTCTCAGTTCACATTCTTTTGTGACTGGCAAGGAGGAGCTTCTGTAAGTACAATGATGCAACTCAATCCTCCTTGGGAATTCAATATGCTGTACCATTGATGCCCAACCCCGCACGCCTTTTATAATCATAGCCATCATCTTTTTATTATGTCTTGGACTTGAGGAGGCCTGAAAGCAGATGTAACTCATGATGACCTGACTTCAATGGGAGAATGAACCAGGTGGCTAATTGTCTCTAAAACAAATACACTGATAATTAGCAGGAGAGCACAATGCAACAGAAGCCTAACCACCAACCTTTATTTAAGTTAAGCAAATGGGTGAGCAAATGACGCAGCTGCACCGCACTTTGACAAGTTAATAAGGGAGCCATACTTCATCTCGTCAGCCACACTAGCCAAAGCATGCCCTCAGGACCCGGTATCAGTGCTGCTAAAACTGCGAACTTGGGAAACTGTCAGTGCTCCCCGTGAAAACCCCTTGTCTGGCTTTTTTTGTGGATCCAGGCTTGAAGGTGCTAGAGTTTCTCACCTAGGGAATGCTGAGGTCAAAGCTGAGACAATAGAAAGTTAGTGAGATCTCACCTGCACACACTGCAAGTGTTAACATTGTGACTCTCTGAACGTGCTAATTCAGTGACAATATCATTGCAAGTTTCATTTTTCTAGGGATTATCATTACTCGACTTGGATGGGCTAATGTCCGGATAAGGGTTCAGCAGACTTGTGTTATAAAGGACCAAACAGAAGGTATTTTGGGCTTTCTGGGCCTCGTGATCTGGGTCACAACCAATTTGCCATTTTAGGGCAAAATCTGCCATATACAAGATGTAAATAAATGACTAGCTATACCCCAATACAACTTTATGGACACTGACATCAAAGTTCATGTAATTTTCACCTCAAGAAATATTCTCTCTCTTTTGATTTCTTTTTAATAATTTACAATTACTGGAAGAGGTCTTGGCTTGTGGGACAAATGAAATCAGACCAGGTTTGACCCTGTGCTGCAGCTTATGAACCCAGGGCCCTCATTAATTAACTGAGCTTGAGTTAAGATCCAGAAGTAACACAGGTTCTTTTCTCTCTGGTTTCCTGCTTTTCTGTTTCTTAGGTGTGCAAAGGAATTCTGTTCTTGAGGGAACTAGAATCAAGGCCATAGGAAAGGAAAAGTCAAGTGACTTGATCAATAAATACATATTGATAATTGCTGTGCAAGTTGTAGACCCTGAAGGAGGTGATAATTCAGAGTTCCAGTTGGAATTGGATCAACCTGAGGGCTCAAGCCAAGAGACTCTTCCCCTTGGTGACTTGTCAACAGGAATTAAAACAAACGTATTCTTGGTCCAATTATTTCACTTTGGAAAATTTATACTCAGGGAATAATTAAAATTGCATGCAAAAGTTGAAGAGCAACATCGAGATGTCAATTATAATATTATTTAAAACACCAAAACAATGGAAATGTCGAACAATGACATTGTCAACATTTAACAATAGGAACTTAATTAAACTATTCATGATAACATTCTATAAAATGGATTATTATGTGGCCATTAAAAGCATGATTGGCATGGAAGCATGTTCACCTGTGGTTGGGGAGGCAGGCATGTAACAAAGCAGTGAAGACAAGATGATCTCATTTTTATGTTCAGAATTGCAGAAAATCTCTAGTTTGATAAACAAGGGGTCACTGTTCATCTCTGCAATGTGGGTTAACGAACTGGTTCTTAACACAGCATTTCCCAAACTTGTTGGCCCACAGAAGCCCCTTTTTCCTGAGCATGTAAGAGGAATAGCATCCTGACCAAGCTTTGTTGAGAAACATCGCTCCAAAGCAATTGCACCAACTCCTGGCCTTATAAAAATCCAAGAGGCAATGAATGCACAGTTCATTCCAGGACTCATTTTTCTTCATTTGAAACATTAAACGTTGTCATTTTTTTAAACATTTAAAAGAAGAAGAGGGGAACCTCAAAAGTCAGGGTGAAAACGAAGTACAAGCAGCTGGGGTGAGAAGCCCGGGAGCCCATCTCACGGGAAAGACCCCGAGAAAGATGAGGACATGAGAGAAGAAGGCAGTGGCCGCTGGGAGCTGCTGCCTGAGACACCCACAACAGTATGGGAGGCAACTTTTAGCACTGCTGCATGGAACTCTGTCACCCTTTCTACCAACTTCCCAAACCAATCTTCATAACCATCTCCTGACCCTATCGAGGAGTCGATGGATGAGACACAAAAACACAACAAAGACTTAGCTTAATAGCACAGCCCTGTAATGCCCCCATCCCTTCTTCTGAAAGAAGAAAGAAAAAAATGGAAGAGAGATTTGGGTGTCAGCGTATTCAATTTAGGGATTAAAAAAATCAGAATACCAGGGACTTCACACAGTATCCTCATTATGGTGGAGAGTAGTCAGCACTGGATTGTTCGGGCTAATTTTGACATCTTTTGTCAAGCAAAGTGTCATTTAAAGTACGTACACCAAAGTACCAGGATGGTGTTGATAGAGAAGTAGAAAAGCAAATATCTCCTTTTTTTTTTTTTCTACAGACCTCTTTGATGTGCTGGTCTCACTGAAGCATGTAACCTTTTCAGGTACTAGGTCTAAATATTTGTTCTTCTGTTATTCAAATACATAGTCATATTCTACTGCATCTGAGGTTGTACCTCTTCTGTGGCTCAAAAGTCCACAGACATAAGAAAGAATTTGCAGGGCTGTTTGGAGATACAGATGTACAACATTATGACTTCTGTGTATCACATGTGATTTCAGCTAGAAGCTTTCATTATGAAAACTCAGGCACAATAACATTTGAACTGGATACTGGCGCGCATCGCTTTGGTGAGTTCTTGTGTGAATTCAGAAACTTAGAAGTAGATTCAACCACACTGATGCCTTGTCAAAAGCACTTTTACAAAGGGAATGAACATTGGTCTTTCTTTAGAGAGAAATTAGAGGCCCAAGACAACCTGGACACGTCCTAAGAGGAGCTGATCTTACACCATTCATTTTTCCCCCCTTGCACCCTTTCCACATACATACAAGATGTCTACTTCATTTCCTGCACTTCTTGCTTCCCATTGACATTGGCTACTTCTCCTCCAGCTGCCTACAATAATAGTTCTGGTGTGTAGCTGGCTGACAACCCAACACACAATCAAAACCATGCTGGCCAGATATGTGGAACTGCTTCTCAGGCATTGCTGATCCATCTGTCACTTTCTGTACACTGGGTTGGAAAAAACATTTAGTGAGCAGAGAAAGTCTACCAGGCAAGCATGCACACACACACACACACTCACCCCACCCCACCCCACACCACACACAGCACTTGCTTGCCCTGGATGAGATGACGTGGGTGTGCATTCAACTAGAACATAAACCAATATTTTTCAACCTCATTTTGATCTCCATTTACACAATAGTTTCTTGTTGTTTTTGATTTCAAAATAAGCTGTCCTTTCTCCCAAAAGGAAAAAATCCTAAAATCCTACTTTGGTCACTGCCGTTTTCCAAAAGGCCCTCATGGGGACCCCAGGGAAAAACCAGCTGGGGAACAGGTATTTGCAACAGATTTTTAAAAACAGTCAAAGAAGCAACAGTAGTACAAACAAGAGAAACCTAGAAACAGTCATCCTCGTCTTTAATGTAACACTTAATTTTCCCATTAATGTATGAGCATTCCCCAGAGGCTGGTTATAAGCTTGCATTGCTATTTTAATTTTTATCAATAATAATCAGGGTTTTTAACGGGAACTTCTTTCCCAGGGAGCTCTAAGAAGTTTATGCAGATAATTTTCCATTCTCACACCATCTTTAAGGCATAGCCATTTTATCACAATTAAAAAGACAAAAAGAAATTGGTATAGATGTCAGCACACAGGAAGATAACTGGTCCTGCCTGGACTGCGTTTGAGATTTTATTTTTTTAAATAAAGATTGATTTATTTATTTTAAAGGCAGAGGGGGGGTCTTCCATCCACTGGTTCACTCCCCAGATGATCACAACTCCAGAGCTGGGCCCATCTAAAACCAGGAGCCAGGAGCTTTTTCCAGGTCTCCCATGTGAGTTCAGGGGTCCAAAGACCTAGGCCATCTTCTACTGCTTTCCCAGGCCATAGTAGAGAGCTGGATGGGAAGTGGAGCAGCTGGGATTCGAACCGGTGCTCATATGGGATACCAGCACTGTAGGTGGCAGCTTTACCTACTACACCACAGAGATTTACTCTTACCTTCCTCCAGCTACTTCCCTCTACAGGCATTGCCATCCTGGTATACAGAGCAATCTTTTAAAAAGTAAGCTAGCTTCCATCTTCCCATGGCTTACACTGTGGCCTAGAACATCCTGCCTAATCTGTCTCTGTAAATTTGTCTCCTGCCTCTTCTTCACTATGTCCCAGTGATAGTGGCTGCCTCGGGCTGGGTGCTCCCGAATCATACCCAGAGATGAGAATTTAAGAAATATTCCAGTAGGGTCAGCATTGTGGCACCTCAGGATAAGCCACTGCTTGTGCCTTCAGCACCCCATATCTGAGCACTGATTCAAGTTCTGGCTGCTCCGCCAGAGGTGCGTGTGTGTGCTTGGTGGTACGTTTTCTCTCTCTCTCTCTCTCTCTCTCTCCTCCCTTCTGTCTCTGTTGCTCTTTCAAAATAAATAACTTAATCTTAAAAAAAAAAAAAAAGTATTCCAGGAAGTCCCAGTAGGAAGTTGAGAAAGTAGAACCAGGAAAGGAAGAAAACCTAGCACAGGAGAGTGAAAGTCTAGTCCCAGGGAGACCTCTTCAGCTCAGGGCCACAGGCTTTGCTCCAGAGGGGGTGCCCAAATCAGGAGCAAAGAGCCCACCGCTGCTTGTCCTTGGCCAAGGGCTGGCGGGCTCATTCCCAGAGCGTCTAGCTCTCAGGGAGACGACAGGCAGAGGGGTTCTGGCAGTTGAAGGCAGCCCTCCAGCAAAGCATTGTGGGTGCTGCACAGGCCCTGAAACCGCTGCTGTGATGAATGGAAGCAGCTAGACAGCAGAGCAGGACACTCCCTGCAGCTCTGGGATTCGGTTCCTTGAAACGCTCCCCCTGGCCCTTTGCAGGAGACCGCCTTTTCCTTGACTGTCTCCGCTTAATTTTCACCTCTCCCTCTCTCCTATAAATGGGGGTCTATTTAAGGGATGCTCTCCCTCGGTCCAGTCCCCCAGTTCCCTGTTGGATCCTTCTTAGCACTCGGCACAGCCTGTCACAGTGCCTGTCACAGTGTCTTGTTTCTCATTCATCGCCCAGAATGACGGAAGTTCCAGGAGGGCAGGGATCTGTTTTTCTCTGCACTGATCCTGAGCACTCTGCCCAGGTTTTTTTTTTTTTTTTTTAAAGCCAGAAAGAGAAAAAGACAGACAGACACAGAGAGGGAAGGGTAAGGGGGAACTCCATTCCTCTGGTTCACCCTCCAAACACTGGCAATGACCAAGGCCGGGCCAGGTGGAATCTGGGAGCCTGAAACTCAATCCATGTCTCCGACACGGGTGGAAGACACCCAATTACTTGACCATCATGCTGCCTCCCAGGTCTTCATTAGCAGGAATCCAGAGCTAGGTATCAAATCCAGGTAGTCTGATGGGGGACACGTGTTTCCCAACTGGTACCTTAACCACTAGACAAGTACTCCATTATGGATAGCAATTAATTTTAAGATAGCTAAAAGCAAATTGAGAAGAATAGAAAATATTCCTTTGGTATGAAAAACTTGAACTTCATAGTAATATATTTACAAACAAAGGCCAAGATAATTCAAGTATAATAAAAAAAAAAGTAAGTTACATATGAAACTTTCTCTCTCCACATTGAGTAGAAAAGTCAACAAATGGTAGAAATGAGAAAACTAAAAAAAGATGTTGGGGGGAATGCTTCTATTTTAATAAACCAGATTGTTTCTAAATTCGGTATGGGAACTTCTTTCACACATAATGTTTATTTTTATATTACTCTCCCCCCTAAAAATAAGGTGTTTACCATGTGAGCTCAGCTTACTCAAGTTTCCTGCGGTGGATGGATACAAAAATGGACCGATTCCTCTGCTGTATCCAGTGGGGGTGTGCATGGTCCCTTCTCCCCACCTCCTACAAGGGAGCATGATGTTTCTCACTTCTTGAATATGAATCTCTTTTACCCATAGAATGAGGCCAGTGACCATAACCCAGTTCAGGTCATAGGTCTCCAGAGACTTGTATGGTTTCACTCCGTTTGGAACCTCACCATCACCATGTCCACAACGGCCATGCTTAGTGTTGGCCTTTACTTCTGCAAGTAGAAGACACCACCTGGAACCAAGGAGGTCCACCTCAAACAGTGGCCATTCTACACCTGCCAGCCATAGCCAGCCCGCTAGCTGACCACAGGGACCCAAGGGAGCCTGAAAGAAACCAGCACAGTCCATCCCAGGTGAGTGGACCTGCCCTGCACAGGCACAGACGTGCCTGGAGATGTGCTCTACACCACAGTCAATGCCTGACACAGAGCCCTGCCATCACGCTGGAGAGCCCCGCGGGGCCCAGCACTGACAACAGCACTGCTGGTTCTGTTTTCTGCTGTCACTGTTCCTGTCTTTGTGGTTTCCAAGTCCATGCAGGAAAAGAAGCCATCCCAGAATCACTTGGTGTAAGTGATGTACAAAGAAAGAACCTCAGCAGGCAGGCTCGGTCAGAACAAAGCTCCTTCAAGCCTCCAGTGGTCTACTGGGCTTATAAAGTGAAGTTTACTTTGGTAAAACACACACGCGTGCGCACACATACACACACGCCAACATAAAATAAAGAACTCTGTCTAGCCCATGCTCTATTATACCAATCAACCATATTCACTAAGACTTATGTACTTTCTTCTGAACTTGTAAATAATTGGCTATGATTTAATAGTGCGAATAGGATTGAGTGAATCATGGTTCCCTTCATTTTTGAAAGCTACAGTTGGATGTAAGATTTTGTTCTCATTGTTGCTTTATTAGATCATCTGCTGTTTCATTGTCCCATGCAAAGATAAAAATCTAAGCACCTGCCAAACGAAAAGGAAAAAAAGAGAGAGAGAAATCGGAAGAGGGGGACGGGAGGGAGGGAGGCTTTGTTCAATGTAACTGCTCATTGGCCTACACCAGCAAGAATAACAAATAAACAACCTGCCACACATTGAGGTGGGTACGGAGGTATAGACCTTTAAAGCATATTTCAGTTGCCACAGTTACCATTTTGCAAAATGAAGCAATGGAATTATCAAATGAAATTTTGGCTGCATTTCTTGCGGAGGTTCAATACATTTTTTTTTAAATCAATAGTATTTTCCTCCAAATCTGGGTGTGACAGTTTCAGTTCTAATTGAGCATTGTTTTAGGGGACAGCTCATTTTCTGATGTATTTTTACTGTGTCAAAAGCTGGAATTTTAAAATCATCCTTTCTTTTTGGTTTCTCTGTGTCATTGCCTTTGAAACATATATGCCTATATGTGTGTTGTCTAACAATTTGTAATGAATAAAGTAGAATTTTATTGTTACACAAGATGTTTGAGGAATTCATAGTTTACCGATAGATAGATAGATAGATAGATATAAAATCTATCATTTTATGTGCCGAAGTTTGGAGCATTGGTCTGGGTGATTGTGTTAATGTACCCTGTAAACCTTAATTTATCAAAAGTAAGCCCTCATGAATCCTTTATTACATGGTTGAAAAAGTAAATTTGTCTGACCTTTTGTCCTTATCTTCCATAGTGAATATATTTTTTCAGAACATTTTCAAACCCAGTTTCCCTTTCTTGCTTCCTAACTTAATTCTGAATTTTTGAGACATATGGTTTGGATAGGATTGATCCAGTTCCATCCAACCATGAATCTGCTTAAACCAATCAGTGTATCCCAACTACTGTGTATATGCTTAGGCCCTTCAATGTATTCTATTCACTTAGACATCACCGTGGGTTCAGGGATGGGAGCCTGACTCAAGGCAGGCTAATCAGGAATGAGAAAATGACCTAAAGTGGAAATATGACCTAAACAGACCAATGAGTGATGAGACAGAAGCCTGTCTGAGCTTTTGTGAAAGCAGGTTCTCTCATTACTTTAGATAAGAAGAAGAGAATACATAAAACTGGCAGCTGCTAAGAGCCAACTCTAGATCATAAGAGGAGCATGTCAAAAGATGGAAATGACCCTACAGAAGATGTGCTAAGTGGGGACAGAGGAGGTGGGGAAACTAAAACCCGGCCATAGACACATTATTTAAGTCCAGGTTAAGACCTCATTTGAATTCTTCCCTCTGGGCTGGCCAATTAAAAAAGCCAATAAATGCTATTTTCTTCTTTCAGGTTGTTTGAGTTTTATGACAATGCTCTATAATCAAAAATATAAATTTGAATCAGAACTACTTAACAACAAAATGGAAAACTGGAAATTAATGAGTGTTTAAGACAAAGCGAGCAGGATGGGGAAGCAGAGATGGTGTTCAAGCACTGAAGCCTGGTTTTCTCTAAGATCACTCTCCACTCTTTCCGTACTAAGTGGTGAATCAAATTGCATGAAAGCCAGTTTAACTCATAGCTCATCTAACTCAGGTGGATGACAAGGTCACATTCAAAGCAAGTAGAGAGTAAAAATCCCAATACTCCAATCCCCTCTCAATAACTCAGACCACACATGGTTACCCCAGACCCCCCTTTGCTTCACTACAGGAGTTATAGTCTAGGGGAGCCAGCTAGGAAAAGAGAAACCACCATGGGCTTTGACCTGAGAAGCTACACAAGAACCAGGTGCCAACTCAGAGATCAGCAGGTGCATGCACTGGAGGATCCCTTTGGCCAGGGGTTCAAAGGAAGGAAGTAGACTCCTGTATCTCAGGAAAAGGAGAGAGACCAGATCACAAAGGGCCTGTCTGGTGGTGTATGGTACCACAGAGGGTGTATGGGTACTGCTAGTGATACTGAATGCTCCATCCCCACGCTGGTTTCTTCTAGGGTTTCCAGTAGCAAACAGAGCCAAAAGCCCTCCGACCAGTGAACCTAGCAATGAGCCTGCAGTCATCAGCTCCTCCATGGTGCAGAGCAGAGCAGGAGAAGGGTAAGGGGTCAGTGCCAGCCATAGACCAGCACCAAATGCAATCCTCATGGGTGATAACTTCCCGCCAATGGAAGCAGAACCACCTTACTGAGCACATACCAGTGAGGGCACAATCTTGGGATGTTCTTGGTCTCCATCCACAGTTATATTGACACCCACATTTGAAATAGTTCCTAAAATTTCCAAAATATTTGCTAAACTTAGTGCTAGCTGTTCAATCAGCTCCTGCAGATGACTTCTAAGAGAAGAGCTCTGTGTTTCCTGATGCCCCTACTCAAAGCCCCCTTCCCTAATAGCTTTTCCATCCCACTGAATGGCAGCCCCATCCTCCCATGGCACAGGCCAAGAAACCCAACTTCTTTCTGTCACTCTCACCCCAGGTCACATCTGTCAGTGAAGCCTGATGTCGCTGCCTTTAAAATCTACCCGGAAGTTGAATACATCTCCATTTGCCGTGCTTACCCTGCTTCCGGCCACCCAACATCCCACCCCGGATCACAGCAACCACCTCAAAACAGGTGCCTCTGCCTCTACTGCTCTCCCCCCTCAGATGACCCTAGTGTAGCCAGGACCATCCTGGCCAGAAGTAAGCCCTGCATCCCTGTATCACCTCTATGCAAACCTCCCATGGCTCCCATTCCTTTCCACGTGTTTAAAATGCAAGGAAAACTTTCAAGATCACTTCCGGTTTGGCAAGCTCACCTTGGATAATTACCCTGTCATTACATCTATGAGATTAGGGCACAGTCTCTGACTAAAAAAGCCAACGAGGGGCCCATGCAGTGGCATAGCAGGTAAAGACACCGCCTGCAGTGCTGGTATCTCATATGGGTGCCGGTTAGAGTCTCAGCCATTCCACTTCCCATCCAGCCCTCTGCTATGGCCTGGGAAAGCAGTAGAAGATGGCCCAGGTTCATGGGCTCCTGAACCCACATGGGAGACCCAGAAGAAGCTCCTGGCTCCTGGCTTCTGATCAGCACAGCTCCGGCCATTGCAGCCAGCTTGAACCAGCAGATGGACGACCACTCTCTCTCTCTGCCTCTTCTTCTTTCCCTATGTAACTCTGACTTTCAAATAAAATAAATAAATCTTTAAAAAAAACAAATAAAAGGTTAGAAAAGAGCCAATTAAGTAGTTTGAACTGAACAATTACATTGAAGTTCTTTGGTTAGGATTTTGAAATAATTCATCCAAACTGTGCTGTTAACTATTTATAAAATTAACTATATCAAGTAACATAAATCAGAAATGTTATAAGCTTAGAAAAAAATAGTTGTAAAGAATGAAAATTAATCTACACAATTTTGGATCTTTTTTTTTACCAGAATTATTAATCAATTATTAATCAAACTACCTTGAGGAATGCTGATTATGGAATATATGAGCCAGTTATGTATCTCTTTGTGAATGAATACATAGAGATCTGAATGGTTCATTCGATCTAGGTATTTAAGAAGCAGTTGCTGCGTACCTTTAGGTTAGGTACCAGAGAGGGCAGAAATGATTCCAGCACAAGCAAAGCAGACACAGACGCTAAGTTCATAGGATCTTGGAAGAAACCAAGTTTGATGAAATAAGTGATATACACACAAGTACAGAGACAGAGAGTTCTGAAAGTCCAACATGGGTCTTAAAGAAGATGATACTGCAAGATCTTTCAGTGGTCCTTAAACTTCAGGAGGCCTCTGAATCACCCGGAGGACTTGTAAGACCAGATGGCTGGTTGGGCCCCAGAGTCACCAATTCAGTGTTCTTGGCAGAACCCGAGAGCGTGCATCCCAGCAAGTTGCCAGGTTGATACTGATGCTGCAGTACCAGGAACCATACTTGGAGACCTTCTGAGCTAGAGATACAGACAGATACCAGGGACTGAAAAAACGGTCTTCTAGGCAGGAGAAAGAGTGTAGGAAGCACTTTATATGGGGCTATTGAACTAAAAGATTATTTATATCATTCAGGGCCCCCAGTGAGAAACCAAAATCGACCCACATGGGACAATTTTGTCCAACCTAATGAAGTGATTATTAAAGGTCCAGGCAGGAATAAAGGAAGTGAACAAGGGGAGGGATGGTAAAACATCAAGGACAACAACAAAGGGGCCTTATCAGCCTCACCACTGAGGGGCATTGGAGGGGAAAAAGAGCTGAAGCCACCAAACATGGCCACCTCCCAGAAGCATGGTGTTCGCTAGAGAAATACATGTATTTCCAATTTAAACCCTGGCAAGGGAGGAGCCAGGGTTGGTCTTCTCCCCATCGCCTACTCCCCAACCTCATCTCCAATCCAATCAAAAGTCAAAGGCCCAGGAAGCTCAGCGGATGCAGTCCCTGGATGTGAAGCTCCTAGGCCCAGAGCAGCAGAAGGGAACACACAGAAGGAATCTGGAAAGGCAGCCAGAGAACACCAGCACGTGCCACAGGCTGTAGAGGCAGGCTGGCAGGACAGCGTGAAGACTTTGTGAGCAGTTGCCTATCACTGGGTAGCAATTCCCCACAAGTTGAACTGCTGAAACTGATGCACATTCGTGATCTCATCGTCCTGTGGGTCCACAGTCCAGGCATGCTCAGCAGGGTTGTCTGCTTCAGAACCTCACCAAGCTGCACTCCAGGCATTGCTAGGGTTCCAGTCTCACCTGGAGGTTCGACCTTAGAAAGTGCTGCTTCCCAGCTCATTCAGGTTGCTGGCAGAATTCAGTTCACTGTGGTTTTAGGATTGAGGCCCTCAACTCCCAAAGACTGCCTGCACTGCCTTCATACATAGGCCTTTCCATACCCAGTTCCCAATGAGGTTGCTTCTTCCCACAAGGCCATCAGGAGAGCAAGGCCAACTAGAGAGATGGGAGTCTTAACAAGATGGAGTTGTCATGTCATGAGCACTGGAGCACAGCCCAGCATCTTTGCCATATTGTTTTGGTTAGAAGCAAGTCATAGGATACATACACACATACACACACAGGGGAGGGGATTAGACAAGAATATGACTACCAGAAAGGGAGACCATTGGAGATTGTCTGAGAATTTGTCTGCCGTACCATCCTACTTTGTAAACCATGTCAGGAATCTAAGATTTTATCCAAGGCAAATATTGGGAAGCCACTCAAAGAAGGTGTTAGACAGAGTGGCGGAGTTAAGTCCACAATTGAAGGTCTCTGTGGTTTTCATACAGAAGATCAATGGAAAATGATTTCACTTTAAGGTCACAGAGTTAGTGGCTGAGCCAACTGCAGCTCTCTGAGAAGCCCCACAATCCAGCTACATTACAAGGTCCCTTTCTGTTCCATCATGCCATATTTCTCTGCATATACAAGATGATTAACTGTCAAATTTAATAGCACAGCATCAACATGAAGGATGGGGAAGGAACAGAGAGACTATTTTGGTTAGCAAATATTTGGACTTGGTCTTACATAAAATCTAAAACAAATTCTGAGTTTAGTTTTCCCCCTTTTACAACGTTTATATGGGTAAAACAGTTCTTTAGAAAAAATACGTAATTCCTCCTATGTGTCATTTGGAATGGCGCTGGGTCACTCCTGCAGGTAGAGGAGCTCAGAGTTCACTTACCTTTCCCCTAAGCCACTGGCCTGAGGCTGCCAGCCCTCAGGCAAGAGGAAGTCATGCTACCTGCTGCAGGAGGAATGCAATTGGGTACAAGCTTTCTGGAAGCAGTAGAATAGGTACTGAAGGCCTTGCAACAGCGTGTTGACTCACAACCATCAATTATTAAATGTTCAAGAATGTTGTAAGCCAGGTGCTAAATCAGCCATGGTGGGAGTGTTTACACCACAGAAATTAGTGAGGGTTACAAACCAGGAGGGGTCCCCCCAACAAGCCTGTTGTTAAACATTTGCCATCACTGCTTTAAATGTTCAAGCCCCAACCCCAACATCTACTCCAAGAAGTACTCAGAGGATGACACAATTTGCACCTTAGAATGCTGTTTGAAAAGAAAGGTGGAAATAACCTAAGTGTTGAAGAAGGAACAAATTCACTGAAATCCTATGCAGCCACAAGTCATGTTTTCTAAAGATGTACTTGAAAGGCAGAGTAACAGAAAGTGAGAGCTAGATCTTCCATCTACTGGTTCACTCCCCATATGGTTGCAACCACTGGGGCTGGACCAGGCCAAAGTTAAAAGCCTAGAACTCCATCTGGGTCTCCATGAGGATGGCCGGGGCCCAAGTACTTGGGCTATTCTCTGCTGCTTTTCCCAGGTGCATTAGTGGGAAGCTGGATTGGAAACAGAGTATCTAGGACTCCCCGCAGCTCTCTGATATGTGATGCTGGCGATGTGAACAACCGCTTAACCCACTGCACCACAACGCTGGCCTCAGATCATATTTTTAATCTACTTGGTAACATGAAAATTATTCAGGATCTAATAAGGAGAAATCAGAATATAAAACTCCATATGTAGAATAAGATAGATTATTTGTGAGGATATAGATGTGTAGAAAATTTAAAGTGTATCTGAATGGTATCCATGATCATTTTGAATGATAACAGGCCAGTTTTATTTTCTTCTTTTAAAAAAGATTTATTTACTTATTTATTTGAAAGAGTTACAGGGTGGGGAGGAGAGAGAGAGAGAGAGAGAGAGAGAGAGAGAATATTTCATCTGCTGGTTCACTCCCTTAATGGCCATAATGGCCAACGCTAATCCAGGCCAAAGCCAGGAGCCAGGAACTCCTTCCGAGTCTCCCACACGGGTGGCAGGGGCCCAAGCACTTGGGCCATCTTCTGCTGCCTTCCCCAGCATATTAGCAGGGGGCTAGATTGTAAGTGGAGCAGCCAGAACTCGAACCAGTGCCCTTATGGGATGCTGGTGTCCCAGGCAGCGGCCCATTATTTTCTTCTTTCTATCTTTGTGTGTTTTTCAAATATTCTATGATAAATATGTATTGCATTTGTAATAAGGCAAAAAATGCTGTCAAGAAAAAAAAAAGAAACTAGAAATCTGCTCACTGTCACACTGCTTGTGCCAAACTGCCTCTGACCAACCAGGGTGGACCACCTATTTCTCTGCGCCAGGCATAATAGCATACGGAATCCTGATTGAGTTGATTCCATGCATTTTTAGTTCTCTGAGCTCTGGAGGATGCAACCAGGTTTCAGAACACTGCATAGAATTGTACTTCTGACCTCAAACCCATAAAAGCAATGAATGAAGCATTCAATTTACCACTTGCAAGCTTAGTCTCCACGAAACGTTGCTCTCGAGGCCTCTGTCCTAGGGGGAGCTTCACATGTCCCTGTAGAGAGACTTTACCTGGAATGATACCAGGCCTCATCTCCCACTCGTTCCTCCCCACAGCAGGGGTGACTTATCTGATCACAGAGCTGGGGGAGGCTCCTTTGGGCACGCACATCCTGGGCTGTTCTCTGCCACAGGGGTCGCCCCTCCCACTCCATGCGAGATGCTCTGCAGTAACTGGCAGTGAGTGCTGATGTCACTGGTGGAAAGGCAAGCCCTCCTGGCCTCCCGCCCTCCAATCAACTGTGTTAGCAATCAAGACAATCTGATTTTCGCTTTCCAACGGCGATCTATCATCAATCAATTCATCCCCAATCTGAAAGGACAAGAGAGAGGCATTGACTATCAGCCTTGTTGAAACGCCCACACGGTTCACCAGTGCCTCTGCCAGACACCAGGGTCATGTGTCACATTCCCATATTTCTATCTGTGGCACTTAATGTGGACATTAGTGCTCCTCGAAGCGCTCAAATGAAGATTGAGAGTGAAGGGGAGGAGGAAGCTAGTCCAAGAAAAAGATCCATTCTGGAGTCTCCTTACCGGCTGCCTCTTCCTCTGTTTTTCTACTGAATTAAGAGAGGATGGGCCAGGCAGATTTGGCCCAGTATCCCCATCCTTGTTTTAATGGATGGCACAGCATTTGTGGCTTAAATAATTTATAGTGATCAGTGGGAACTAACACAAGGTGAAATGGGATCTCATCTGAGAAAAATCCTTAGTAACGACAGACAGGGGAGAGGTATGGCCATCAGCTCTTAATTACATTCTGTCTTCTCTTGGCTGCCTCCTGCTTTCTCCTTCTCTCCCTTCTTTGACACGTATTTCAAATAAAGTGAGCTCTTTTTCATCAGAAGAGATCTCTTAGTAGCACAACTTTGTGCTGTCTTGACAGGAGCTCCCAACTCACTCTCTTCTGAAAGACAGGTCACCATCTCTTCCTTCCCATCATTTGGTACCAATTAGACACCTTACAAGTAGAGGAGTAGTTTGCTTAACTCTATAAGAGAATGGCTACTTCCAGCCCTGGAAGAATTTTGGTTCTCAATTACCCAGCCTTACTTCTCCTGTGAAGTGATAATTAGAGTCTCCAATGGTAACTGGATTACCAAGGACACGTCTCCCAACAGTCATTGAACGACTAATCAAGTGTTAAGGTCGTAAATTATGCATTTCTCAACAGCATTCAGACCCATTTCAAAACAATTTGCAACAGTTGAAGAGTTCCTAGATGGTCTTGGGCTTTACAGAGCTGTTCAGGGTCCTGCCTAGAGGAATTACCTGCTTGGAATTACTCAGTTAAAGGAATTACCCCCTTAAAGGGCTCAAAGTATAAGGCTTTCTCAGTTCTTTAATCAGCTACAGATCATTATTTTTTAAACTGACAATTAAGAACCCTCCCACCACGTAAGACAAATTGGAGTGTTTCCCACAGTGCCAATGCACCTCCCCAGGGAGCTGGCATAAAAGGATTCTAGACAGACTTTGAAAGGGGGAAAAATAAGAAAAAGGAGAAGGCTTATAACTTCGTTTTTCGGGTAGCTTGTTCCCAATCAGATCCAGAAATTGACATTTAATACTGAAAATGCAGGCTGTGTTTCTATTTTCCTATTTGGAGGGAGAAAAGTGTCCTGAGTGGGTAAGGAGTGGGGGATGCTTGGGGAAAGGCAGGCAAGAGTGTGCCATGCCTTGCTCTGTCTACCTTGGAAGCAAACCACAGTTCCACTAGAGCGTGGGCCCTCTTCAAACAGTTCAGCCGCCACTCACCAGCAGCAACCCCATGAATGCAGCTCCACCAGTACCTGAGCAGAAGTCCGTATCTCAAAAGGCAGCAATTCCCATAGTCAGATTTTGCAGTAAAACGTTTGTCATCTGTTGGTCTCCCGGTCACTCTGTCTTTGCTTCCACTCCTCACAAGCAGGAGCAACAACCTCTTGAAGGGCAATGAGATGATATACATTTAGGATAGCACATTTCTTACTCTTTAACAATAGCAGCCGTGCCCTTTCTGGGCTGTGGATCTGTTCACATGTTCAGTCTCTCTTCCTCTTGGAAGCAGGGTCTCTCTTCCTCTTGGAGGGAGGAATGGTATAATTGGAAGCATAGCTACACCATGCAATTGTACCCAGAATCCATCTTCAGTCCAGCCCAAGTCAATTAGAATATTTTTCTTGCTTAATTTGACTTGCAGAAAAACTCTGTCTTCTTGAAGGAACAAAGTCAGATGCTGTATGCCTCCTTCTCTCCTTCTCCCTACTTGAAGCTCAGGAAGATCCCACTGTTGCGGAGATGAACTTGGGAAGGTACAGTTGTCAAGTTCCCATGCCTGCTTTGCCCTTGCCCGCTTATCTCTGTGCTCCCATGTCTCTGAGCTTCTCTGGTAACCGGTGTCATGGTAACCGACTGGTCCACCTGCTTGGCTCTCTGCCCACAAGTCTGTTACGTAAACCATTTGGCTCCAGGCCACTTTTGTCTGTAAACCCATATAAGGGGGAGGGCAAGGCTAGATGTGGCTGCTTGTGGACAGATGTGGACACATGTGTGTGGCTATTGGTGGATGTATGCCTATATGTGAATGTGTGACTGTTTGTGGCTATGTGTAGATGCATGTAGATGTCTGTGTATGTGTATGTGTCTGCATGTGTCCTACCACCGCCATGGACACAAAGGCGAATATCTCCTGTGGCCCCACCACCTTTGGGGGCAAGTGGCTATTCCTCATGCAGTTCTCACCACTACGTAAGGAAGATATAAACTAGGGCCCTCACCATGGCATAGTAGGCTAAGCCTCTGCCTGCGGCACAAGCATCCCATATGACTGCTGGTTCGTGTCCTGGATGCTCCTCTTCCAGTTCAGCTCTCTGCTATGACCTGGGAAAGCAGTAGAAGATGGTCCAAGTGCTTGGGTCCCTGTACTTACATGGGGGACCAAGAGGAAGCCCCTGGCACCTGGCTTCGGATTGGCCCAGCTCCGACCATTGCGTCCACCTGAGGAGTGAACCAGCGAATGAAAGACCTTTCTGTCTCTCCCTCTCTCTGTCTGAAACTCTAGCTCTCAAATAAATAACCAAAAAATATTTAAAAAAAAAAAGACAAATAAAATAAAAAGAGGAAGATATAAACCCACAAACAACCCCAAGTTGTTCTCTGACGTGTTGGAATCTGGATCGCTCTTCGTGAGCCCTAAGCCCCGAGTGTATACCCACACACATTGGAAAGGGAAGGAGCACAAACCCACAACAAGGAAAGACGTTTCAACCCCTTCTGCTACAATGAAGACATCATTCACTGGAACAACCTGAGTTGTTTGTGTGGCAAGTACCTTGAGTGCCTACAAAATACCTATTTTTTTCCAGTATACTATACTAAGCAATAGAGAAAAGGAACAGAATTGCTATACCAAGACATACAATAAAACACACATTTGCCTGGGCAATGAAAAAAACTCTTGTTGGATCTCCTTGCCTTCCACCACCATCATCACTCTCCTGATTAAGAATAAGCCAGTCCCCAAAAGACAAACACTGTATGTTTTCCCTCATCTGGGGCAACTAATAGAGTACCTAAAAGGTAATCTATAGGAGTGTATTGACATTTTAAGATTCAGTGGTTGTTACTGCCCTTGTCTCGACTGTTGAGGAACAGTGCTTTTTTGTTCATACTGTTTGTTGAATTCTTAGTGTAGGGTTAACCTTACGCATATAAAGTAAACTTAAAATAGATCTTTGCAACAATTAAGAATGGGAATAGCAGAGGAAGGAGGAAGAAAGGCGGGAGTGTGGGTTGGAAGTATCACTATGTTCCTGAATCTGTATATAGGAAATAAGTGAAATTTGTGTATCTTAAATAAAATTTAAAAAAAAGAACCTGTGAAGACTGCTCAGGTCAAGCTGAATGAAATCCATTTGAAGCCTCTCCGGGTTGGGTTCCTACCTACCTTCCCACCATTACACTCTCATTTGCACTCAAATAAGCATGAGGCTCCCTTCATTGTCAGTACTCTGCAAACAGATTTGCACATTCTTGTCTCTTTGTCTTCGCTTTCACTGTTCTGCCTCTAAAGTGCTTTCTCCACTCCTTGCAAATTCCTGTCAACCCCTCAGGAACTAACTCAAGGGAGGGCAGCATTGGTGCAGAACTTAGGACACTGCCTGGGATACTCACATCTCTCATCAGAACTCTTGGGCCTGCGTCCCAGCTCTACTCTGGATTCCAGCTTCCTGCTAATGCACTTCCTGGGAGGCAGCAGAAGATGGTTCAAGTATTTGGGTCCCTGACACTCATGTGGGAGATCTGGATTGAGTTCTAGGCCCCTGGATTTGGTCGGGTCTTGGATGTTGTGGGCATTTGGGAAGTGAACCAGCAGACAGCAGAGCATACTTATTTCTGTGTATGTGTGCATGTGTGTGTGTGTGTGTGTGTGTGTGTACCTTTCAAATAAATAAATAAAACAAAAAAATTTTTAAAAGAATGGCTTCAACTGCTACCCCCTCTGTAGACCTTTCCCCCTGCAACTGATATAAAATGAACCGGCCAGCACCTGGGTTCACCTGTCACTTCTTGATTTCTCCGGATACTGTTATCACAGTTTTTGTGTGTGTTTCCTTTAGGAGATGGTGAGTTTCCTGAGAGCTGTGACTATGTCTTCTAATTTATGTATGTCAGTTTCTGTAGCACCTTGCCTGGAATAAATGTGCATTTTCTAGAAAGGTATTCTAGAAAGAAATCACTTTTCTGTCTTTTGTTTTAATTGGGGTTTTAAAAAGTGTTTTTGAAACATTTATAGGTGGATTTTTATTTTGTTTAGAACCAAATTTTAGATGTTGGATATCAGGGAAAAAGACTCTGCTAAAATTCCCAGAAATTCAAGACTTAGTCTCATAATCAATTTTTCTTCCTTTAACCTTTCACGTGGAGTTGTATCTCAGTTTTTGCTTGCAGCCTTATTTGACAGGGACTCTTTCCCTTTTCATAATCCCTGGGGTGTGTCACACAAACAAAAGGTTCCCTTCTCACTGAAATATCGACAGAAATAAATCATCTTCGAAGCAGACTCTGGTGATCATCTCCTGAGTTTTGCAAGAGTTTTTTTTATTAGGATGCTAAAAAGTATATGATAAATCATGATCATTAAAGTAGGATAGTTAACATATCAAATCATTTGTCTCAAGTAAAAACAAGAATCCTGGATGATGAACTAATTTGTAGTATACAGAGCTAAGTCAACAAATACATCCTTCAGATGGGTAAGATCCCTCCCATGCATCCTCCCATTCTCAAGCCAGGGAGAACAGCCAGGGCAGAAGCGTATTCTCAAACACCTGAGAACTCCCACCATGCATGTGGGATCTACAAGATCCCACCTTCTCCAGGCTGCTTGCTTGGGACTGGGCTTGTGGTCTGCTTTTCTCCCACTCAAAATACTGCTTTTAGACTGCTGTCTCACTGCACTTTGGCCATCCCCCATATATGGATGGCCAGAGACCCAATTTATAGACGTCACTGCGGACAGGCAAACCAACCTGATCACATCTCCCCTCGCCAACAACTGTTCTGCGATCTCAGTCCCTCCAGGCTCAAAGATTCTGAGGCTCTCTGAAATCTCCCTTTCTCTATATATCCTAAAAGCTCTCACACTGAGTGATAGTGTAAATGTCACTCAGCATCATTCACAATGTGCAGGAGGTTCACGAATGCTGAGATAGGAACCTGGGGCGTAAGCGGCCTCAGTCTCATGGAAATAGGGCAAGAGAAAGGCCAGTGCCAAGAACAAAGCCAAGTATGTGTCCAGCCTTTGCTGGTTATCACAAACAGCACCAGCAGAGTAGATCACAGTCCTATTTCCCAAGACCAAGGCCCTAGTGACCACCTGGATGCCCAAGGATCCTAGCCAAAAGTTCACTTTTCTTGGCCAACTTGAAAGGAACACCCCCTGGAGCTTGTATTGGGTGGGGGGTGGAGTATAGTTCCCTCACAAAAAAACTAGGGTGGATGGGCCACTTCACTATATCTGCCCATGGGGGATGGTGAGCTGGTAAATGGATACCATTGAAGGAGATTAAATCCCAGTAGGAAGGTTATTCCCATAAGGCTCAGTTATCTAGCTTCTTAGGGTAAGTCAAAGCCAAGTGTCAAATTAGTGCTGTTGGGTCTTTAACAACTCTTCACACTTGCAAGGTTCCCCTTTTAACAAAGAGAACAGGATTCAGATTCAGAGCCTCGGCCAGACTACTACATCCGGTGAGGTTTTTAACACCATGGTTGTGTGTTCAACACACCTAATTTTACAGTTATCCTTATTACAGGCGAGTGATACTGCCTTTCTAGGGTAAATTAATGTGAAACAATGAGTGAGTTTAAAGGAAAATAAATAATAGTGCAGGCTTGTAGAAGTATGGTAAAATGATCAAAGATGACTAAAGTTTGGGAAGCATCTGTGTAAGCAGCAGAATACGGGAAGATTGGAATAGAAGGCCTGGAACAACGGCCTCACCCCCGCCCTTTGCCAGTCCTGTGATCCAAAGCAAATGAGCCTCGTTTTCTCATCTATGAAATGGGAATTAAAGATAATACTGCCACATCAGACTGTGGTTGGCCCAGCTGAGCCAAGTATTAAAGATGAGGTTGAGCAAGTCATTGACATGGTACTCATTACAGTAAGAGGGGATTCCCGGTGCAGGATAATTAAGGTTCTGATCTGCTACAGTCTTTGTAACCTATACCATTCATGGTATTTGTGTACCTCTCTGGTTGGAAAGAAAACTTGTGGGATGTAGGGGGTAGGACAGGTATTCCAGGCTCCTTTGTGTCCAGAGCCTACAGGTCATGTGGGCTGGATAAGGCCAGCCAGGTGTGGCCAGATGACAATGTCAACAAGGAACCTGGTAAAAGGAGAGGCTGGAGGAGGGAGGGTTAACACCCAGCAGGGCTACAAGGAAAAACATCTTCTAGCTCCCACTACTCCCTTTCTATCTCTCTACCACCCCATTACACATTCTCCCTCCCATTCTTCCTGCTGTTTTCCTTTCCTTCCTTCCTTCCACAGATCCACTGCCACTAGCATTGTGTCAGGAGCTCTACTAGGCCATGGGAGCATAGTCTACGCACACAACTACGTTTCTGACTTTTTTCCTACAGTAAAGCTATCTTCATGTGAAAACGACTGCAGAGATTATCTCAAATTTGGAGGTAAGTTTGACAAGGCTAGCTCTGTCTTAGCCAACTCAGTGAGTATCATGAGGCTAAACAACTTTGAAATTCAAGATAACAGAAAGGTTGCCTTAGGAGGGAATCCCAGCCAGCCAAGCCAGAGGCCAGCAACAGCTGAAAATATTCCAAGTAGTTACCACTATTTCAAATTCAAAGGACAAGGGTTTAGTCTAGCAGTTAAAGACCTCCACATTTCACTTTGGAGCACTTGGGTTCCATGTGACTCCAGCTTCCTGCTAATACAGACCCAACCCCTGGGAGGCAGAGGTGACAGCTCAGGTAGCAGTTGGGTCCCTGCCACCCACATGGGAGATGCAGATTGAGTTCCTGGCTCCCAGGTTTGGCCCAGCCCAGTTCCAACTATTGTGGGCATTTGGGGGTGTGAACCAGCCGAAGGGAGCTCACACTCTCATCTCCTTTCTCTCCCCACCCCCACTACCTTTAAAGAAATTGTTTAAATGTCAAGTTAAAGATATTTTACACAACAATCCAAATTTCCAGTTTTTTTCCCCAAAAATTGGAGGATTTGGCATCATGAGGTCAATATTGGTTGGATCTGAACACCATCAACAGGGCCTAGGTCCTCTCTGGAGCCTGCCACAGTTTCCAGCCCCCCTAGCATGCTTCAATACTGAAACCTAGCTGAGGCTGTCACTTGTCACGTTCACCTTCCATTTGCCCGAGTTCCTTCATCGGCAGTGCCTCAAGCCCCAGGGACCTCCCGCAGGCCAGACTCTGGTCATGCACATAGATGGCCCCTCTTTCCCTTAAAACAGGAGCCTCTGCTCTGGCGTTTGCTGCTGACAATTCACACCCAAAGAGACACAGGCACATTCTCCTTTCACCCCAACACAGTTCTCTTTGTCCTTTTTCCTGGCCCCGGGCATTCGCACTGGGTAGCATTGTTATTACCTGCTCTCCCCACCAGGTAAACCTGACACCCTCCCAGGAGATAATAATACTTATCAGGACCTTCTGGGGAGTTCCTGGACCTTTGGGGATTGAACCACATTCTGTGCACAAAAAGCCCTCCATTAACACCCCTAGTGTTGTCATTATTATTATTGGGGATTAGGCAGCCTCCTCAGAAGTCTTGCCAACCCTGGGCAGGTGCCACTTCAGAGCCTCACCTGGCCCGACGTGGTGCGACTCAGGCCGGACGCACCTGGCTGCGGGACTCGGGTTCCTGCGGAGACCTGGGCTTTTGCCAGATTACAAACTTGCCCTGAAACACTCACTGCGTGCTACCTGACGCAGGGGACAGAGGCTGGGGCTCCTGGGAGGGAAGCAAGTGAGTGCGGGTGGGGAGGGGCTCTGCCCAGGGAACCCAGCCTCCAGACCACACTGCTGTTGGAGAGGTGCCTCTTCTTCGGAGCCACACGAATACTGAAGGTCTCTCCCACCGTGTTTTAATGCAACAATAAGAACAAAAGCATTTCAGATGTGCTCTCCTTGGGCACAAATGTATGTAACTTCCTTATCCCCAATTTTAAAAACACAGAAATTCTTGAACACAATTCGCAAATCGTATTTCTGAGGCATGTGTTGCTTGGAACAAGCCAGGTTGAAAGAACATGCCAGCAGCCTGCCTCGAAGCTGTTTGGAGAACTCACACTCTGACCCTGGGCTGGTGATTCAGGCACAGAGGGTGGTCAGGAGTTGCAGGTGTTTCCTCCCTGCAGTGACCCAGTGCAGGTGCAGGCAGCTCTCGGCCCAAGATAACTCTGTCCCTTTCTCACAATCTTACAAACAGCGAGGTCTTGATGGCCATCTGCTAAATAAGCTGCAGACTAAAGACAGCCACGTTGAGACGGTATGGGAGAAATGCCTATTCTTTAAATACAGCAGGGTGATGGCAGACCTTTGGGGGCTGGAGGGAATGGGCTGCTCTGCCGTCTCAGGGTGTCACTTCAGAGTCCTTCCTAATGACAGCTTTATCAAATCTCCAAACATGCAGAAGCCCCGAACTAGAGCCCCTGAAGGGCTTTAGGAGCATGGTGTGCAAATGGGACATTTCAGGAGAGGCGTGAGCAGTCACCCATCTCATCCCAAGATTCCAAGCCTGGGGAAGAGACTGCCTGGAGCTTGTCCAAGAACTGGCAGGGTAGGGGCAGATCACAGCTCCAAACTAAATGCACTGCAGGTAGAGAACGTGCCACACTGCCTAGCATGGTCAAGGCACTGGATCTGAGAGATCTATCGTTCTTAGTGCTGTTGACACCACTGCAGGTGTGGTTGCCACTGAAGCTGGACTGGCTTTGGTGTAGGTGAGCTACCTGGAATCCCACCTGTTTGTTGCCAGTCACTGACTCTGACCAGCCAACTAAACTACATATTTCTTTAGGGATGAGACCCACGGGGGCAGATCAAAAAGTTTGTGGGAAAAAAATGGAATCAAAAAATAATTTTGCTGCAAAAACATTCTGAAATTCACGTGTAGTGTCTTCTTTTTTGTTGTTTTTTTTTTAAACATTTATTTTATTTACTTAAGTGTTACAGAAAGAGGTAGAGACAGAGAGAGGGGTCTCCATCTGCTGGTTCACTCTCCAGATGGCTGCAATGGCCAGAGCTGAGACTGTCCGAAGCCAGGAGCCAGGAGCTTCTTCCAGGTCTTCATGTGGGTGCCCAAGCACTTGGACCATCCTCTGCTGCTTTCGCAGGCCATAGCAGAGAGCTGGATCAGAAGAAGAGCAGACGGGACTAGAACCAGTGCCCATATGAGGTGCCGGCACTGCAGGCCAGAGCTTTAACCCATTGTTAACCCACTGTTTAACCCACTGCACTAGCTGCATAGTGTTTTCATAATATATTTTCCATGAATGTTTTGATGACCCCGTCATATATGCATGTATTTAAAAAATGTCTCTGCAGCAGAATTACCTTTGAATTCTATTTGTCTATGAACTTGGTGAAGTAGCCTTGTGTATCCTATGGTTCTTTTATCCTGAGGACTGCTAAGCTGGTAAATAGTCCACTCCCCTGATTTGTTAACAATGCCCTGAGTCTCAGAAGCCTCCCGGATGATTTTGCAAGTCAGAGAAGCAGCAGAAGGACCTTGGGAGCTGAAGCCTGAGCAGCCTCTGACTCCTCAACTGCCAGGTCCTTTGTGTGATTCTGTCTGCCCAGAAGCTGCTGTTGGTGAACAGGTGCACACCAGGGACCTCAGGTGACATTGGAAATACCTGGTGGAGCTACTCTCTGGCAAACCCTCGTTGCTCTTGTACTTCAGCATCAGACTCTCTGGCTGTTGCATCTGAAGAGAACGCACAGCAGAAACTTTCCCAAGAGCTGGTAGAGACCCGCTGCAGAGTTTTTCCTGCTTACTGGATGGAAATGATGAAGACACAATTCTGGAAAGATTAACAATCTAAGGTCCAGTCCCAACTTGTCCAATATGTGTCTAAGTAGGAGCACTTTGATGTGGGCTTAGCTTCTCTAGGGTGAAATGATATGGGGGAAGTAGGCAGAAAGATTAGGTAGGAAGAGCTGGACTGGAGTCATTATTTCTGCCAGCCCTGCCTTCTAACTCTAACCCCTTACCTATCGATCCATTATTCCCACTTTCCCATGATGCATCTGCATCTCGTCAGGACCAGGGAAGAGGAGACACCATGATGCCAGGTGGACGTGAAACTCCACATGCAGTGCCATGGAACTCCCAAAAAGCCTCAGACACAGGCCACACTCCACCCCTTTTGTATATTCAAGTAGGGCACCTCTCCCTATCTCATCAAAGAGTCTGATAACGCGGGAGAGTCCTTCTCTTTCTTTTGCTCTGGGCTTTTGGACGATGTGTGACCTGGACAAGCTCTGGCCTGCCTCCCCTCTCTCCTCTTGGGCAGCCGTGGCCCACTCGTGACGGTGTCTCTCCATGTGGGGGACCCACACTCACAGGGAACGCATATTCACTCACTCTCTCATTTAAATAAGCCCTGCTCTCCGCTGGAACTTTGCCTCTGATTTGAATTCTTATCTGCGTGGGGGCAAGAACCTGGAATAAAGGTGGAGGTCCCGAAGTCCATAACAAAAAGACGATGTTAATTCTGTCTTCCCCAGCAGGCTGCCAGTCACTCCGGAGCCAGAAGGAACTTCAGCAAACCTCACCCCAAGGACAACAGCCCGGTGCCCGTGAGCATGCGAAGATGAGAGAAGGGCTGTGAGATTCTGCAAGACAAGGATGCCTGCTGGGTGCTTCCTGGTTTGAAGGTGGTGTTTATGCTATCCGACAGGGCCCTACATGGATGCTCGCAAGGTGCACCCAGAGACTCAGTGATGATTGCAGGATGGCGAGAGGCCAGAGCCTCAACCTCGGGTGAGAGCCAACATCACATAGCCAAGCACCTATTCATCAGGATTAACCCCCAAGGCTGCCAACTCTGGAAGCTTCTTCACAAATAAGTATCTTCATGTGCATGTTTCAAAGAAAACAAAACACTCATTTTCCCAGATGGAGTCATCTGGACCGACAGCTCCGGAAGAGATGTTTTAGCCCCAATCATGAAAATAAATGAAAAGAAACCCAAGTACTGAAAGAAGCTAGGATGTGTCTACTCTGCAGAGGCCCCCAGGGCCTGCTTCGGCAGCCAGCGCCTCTTCCTGTGAGTGTCATTTCTCTGGGAAATCCCTGCTTGTGCCCCATCAGAAGCTGCCTGCTTAGGCAAACAGAACGTTGAGGTCATTTGAACGTGGTTAGGCCCAGGAGACACTTGAATTCCCATTACCGGTTTTTTTCCTAAAAAGAATCAGACTCTACCAGACCTGGGAAAACACTCTGTTGTATACACCTTCCCAATCCATGTTCTCTCTCTTACCCGCAAAGAGGCCACAGGCTGGCTGGAGGGTGGGGAGTAAAGCACAATCTTCGCTCAAGATAAAGTTTAAGAAAAATGTATGGGAGCCAGCGCTGTGGCATAGCAGGTAAAGCCGCTGCCTGCAGTGCAGGCTTCCCATAGGGGTGCTGGTTCGAGTCCCGGCTGCTCCACTTCCGATCCAGCTCTCTGCTGTGGCCTGGGAAAGCAGTAGTAGATGGCCCAAGTCCTTGGGCTCCTGCACCCATATGGGAGACCCAGAGGAGGCTCCTGGCTCCTGGCTTCGGATCAGCGAAGCTCTGGCTGTTGCAGCCAATTAGAGAGTGAACCAGTGGATGGAAGACCTCTCTCTCTGCCTCGCCTCTCTCTGAGTTACTCTGACTTTCAAATAAATAAATCTTTTTTAAAAATGTATGAACCCTGAAATCCCAAATATTAAGAAGAAGTCCAGGGGAACACAGAAATCCAAGGGAGAAGTCCATATCCCTGGCAAACTCAGTGTTTCCCTTGATTTGTAGTTTATATGTAGGGCCTGTTAAGGTATGCTGCGTGGGTGAGCATCCAGGCAGCAGAGGGCTACGAAAGTCCTGATTATCTCTGGGATTTTAATTTCAATTTTCCTGTGTCTTGGCAACTAAGCCATTAAGAAGAAAATGAATGCTTAGGTAAGTTGGATGTTTTGGAGGTAAAATCTCCCCGAAAGGAAAATGATATACCTTGGATGGGCAGTTGACAGGTTATGGGTCAATATTTTGGGGAGACTATCCAGAGCTTCAGGCTACCCATAGACAAAGAAGCTGCTTAGACTGTTATCACGGAGATTAAGCACAGTGAATCGACTTGCAAATGTTGGAGTCGGATAGTCAGGAGAATCTACTCTTTGCATCTTTGAAAACTCACAGATGTTCATAAAGATAGAAATCTCACTTATAGAATGCACCTATAGCACACAGTAGAAACTGCTTTCTAATCACGGAGGATTGTGTAAATACAAAAATATATAGAATCTTTTTTATCAAGGCCATTTTATCAAGATATTTTCATGTCTAACTTATATAAAACACATTTTATGGACACCTGACTTTTATTTTAATCTTTCATCCAAAGTATGGATGGATTTTTACTGAGCTCCATGTCTTAAAATTATAACTCTTTATTTTGATCAGACTTTGTAGCATACATAAATTAGCAAACATACACAGCATCTTGCTGTTAAAAACAAGTTGTTTTAATGAAAACATAACCTGAAAATCAAGCAGTATTTTTTGGAGGGAAAAAGACATTGGTTGAAACAGCCGTGTCTTATTGACATTAAAAACAGTTGACATAACTCTGCAAGGATGCTGAAATTTAACTTTTGTGTGTTTTTATTATACCCAGAGTATCAAAGATAACAGAATTTATTCATAGAATGGCAGTCATTGAATTCAGTTTTCTGGTACAATTTTCTTCCCATATAAACTCATAAAAAATGCGATGGGTGAACCATTAGGAATGCTTAACGCAGCCCCTGATGTATGCCCGCACAGAAAGAACAGATAGATTGCAAAGTGTTGATGCCTTTTACATTTTTTACAGTATTAATAAGGAAACACTGTGATTACCAATCAGAAGAGACCCCAGAGTGCTGCTTGCAAAGTGCACCATTATAAAGATTTATAGCTGTACCTGGGGAGTAATATGGAGCATTGATATTTTAAGGAGCTCTGTTGAAAAATCTCTGTATTCAATGAAAGCCTGGAAGAGGGAAATATCTTTTTGTCTCTGTGTCATGGTTAGTTTATGATCTATAAGCTAGTAAGTCATAGACTTGGTCCCCCAAATAGGCACCAAATACTTGAAAATGAATTGCAACATGCAACTTTTCAGCAGAACTATCACAACTGAAGGCAAAGACCCTTGTAGGACCTTCTGCAAAATGTTACTCCCTGCGTTGGGTTTTCTCCTAACCTTGTTCCCATTCCGTGTCAAGAGAACAGTGTGCCAACCCCTTCCAGAGGCCCCAATCCCACCAGTGAATATCTTTCACTCTCTGAGAATTCTTAGAAGGAGAAGTCTTATATTATTCCAAGGTGCTTAACGCTATCACATAATAGTTGGTATTTTGAGACTAACTGCCTAGAGAGGACACATTTTCTAGTTTATAGTTGTACTTTACATTGATTTTCCAACCTTCCCAAGCAATACTGATGCAGTCTGTCTCTCTCTCTCTCTCTCTCTCTCTCAGATTCATTTATTTATTTGAAAGGCAGAGTTACAGAGAGAGAAAAAAGGAGACACAAACAGAAATCTTCTGTCTGCTGGTTCATTCCCCAAATGGCCAAATGGCCACAATGGCTGGAGCTGGGCCAGTCCAATGCCAGGAGCCAGGAGCTTCTTCTTGGTCTCTAATGTGGTGCAGTGGCCCAAGCATTTGGGTCATCCTCCACTGCTTTCCCAAGCACACAGCAGGGAGCTGGATCAGAAGTGGGGACACAAACTGGCGCCCATGTGGGATGGGCAGGTGGCCGCTTTACTGGCTATGCCACAACACTGGCCCCTATTATTATTATTTTAGATTTATTTATTTACATGAAAGGCAGAATTACAGAGAGGGAAGAGACAGAGAGACAGAGACATAGTCTTGCAATCACTTCCACTACCTCTCAATCCAATATGAAAATTTAACCTTGCAGTGTTGACCTTACTTGGATCAGAACCTGTCCAAAACAATCTGTCTGGCCTGATACATTCTGCTGCTCATTTCCTTGTTAAGGGTTTTACTTGTCTGAAAGATCACAAAGTCTGGAAGTTGGGCAGTCAAAGGTAGTGCAGCAAATCAAGGAAGATATTAGGCCTCCCTTGTCTTCCATGTTGTTTTTCTTCCACATATTATCCTGCAGTCTCCTTACCTCCAAACATAACAGAAGATGAAGCAAGAAGAAAAGGGACAAGGGAAGGGCAAAGAGCAAGATGCTTTCCCTTACCCAGGCATTGTCTTTAATGGAATGGGAAGTCCCATGACCCCCCCACAGTTGCAAGGACGTCAGAGAAATCTGATTTTGCTTATGCTTTTTAACTGGATACAATTACACACCAAATGAAATCAAGATTCTGCTTGAAAGAAAACTAGCATCGATGTTGGAGAAGAGACTAGTCATATCAACCACAACGTTCTTCTTTTTAATATTTACTCATGTATTTATTTGAGAGGCACAGTGACAGAGAGAGAGGAAAAGAAAGAGAGCGAGCAAGATCTTCCATCTGCTAGTTCCTGCCAACAACAGCCAAGGCTAGGCCAGACTGAAGTCAGAAGCCAGGAACTCCATCCTGGTCTCCCCTCTGAGTGGCAGGAACCCAAATACTAGGCCATCACTGGGTGCCTCCCAGGCACATTAGCAGGAAGCCGTATCAGAAGATCGAGTCGACAAATCTCAAACTAAGCACTCCAACATAACATACCGTGTGTGTCAAGCCAGGCAGTGGCTGGACGCATTGCACCATAAAACAATGAAAAATAAAAAAATTCATTTTTTAAATCTACAGTAGGAGAATTCTTTCAATGTCTAAAGCTGTGCTATCCATTCTAGTAGCCACTAGCCATATGTAGCTGTTGCAGTTCATTTAAATTTAGTGTCATTTAAGATTCAGTTCTCTCTCCAGTCATGCTAATTACATGCAAGTGCCCAGTAGCTTCATGTGGATAGCACTGGCCCAGAGCCTTCTTTCCAGGAAATGGGTGCCTATGTCTCCTTACACCCCACATATTTCAGTTTGAGGCCACTTTCTTTGCTTTTTTCTTCAATGAAAAATAAAAGAGCTATCTAATCACCACGTTTTATGTAGTGCTCTTAGATCATTGCATCACTGCTCGATGTACTCCTTAGACTCCTCCAAAAGCTAAGGCCAAAAATAGTCTTGGATGCAGGAGTTCATACGGGAGCTGTCCCACCACCATCACCAAAACAATAATAACAACAAGCAACACAGCAAAACAAACAAACAAAAAACCACAACAGCAGCAAAAACATCAATAGTGAAAAAAAAGGAGAGGGTGAAACCAGAGAAAGTCTATAAATGTGGGTTTTTGGGGTCACTGCTACAGGCAGTAAGGGCTCAGCTCCACTGGAACCTTTGACACACACACACACACACAAAAGAATCATCTGGCCAAAGTACAGAAGGCTGAGCATCTGTGCACTAGCCCCCAGACCCCATGGGTGGAGGATTGCCCCTCAGTGTTAACTCCCCTCTCCTGACTCTCTCTACACAGCTGAATGAGCTCCCCTAGCTTTGGAGAAATCTGTCAGGAACAAAGGTGGGGAGAGCCTACATGGAGGTTTTGAGGGTAGCTCTCAGGGTACACAACACTGTTCATGAAAGCGAGCCTGGGTATCACAGGTGGGTCTGGGAGATAGACGTGGCAAACCAAGATCTTCTGTGTACTCCTCCATTCCGTATGTTGGTGCCTCATTTTTAAACTTGTTACTTTACATATAGAATTGTGGTCCTACTCAATCACAGTCAGTTGGAGGGGTTCACAAATTCATCAATGAGCTATGCAGCCTTGTTAGCTACAAGTCTTTTTTGCACCATTCTCTTTCTCTACTATAAATAGGATTAAGGGCTTAAATCATTAGACAGTCCAAAAAGAAAACAAAGAAAGAAAAGCCACTAAATTGTTGTCCCTTACAAAATATACTTTATGTCAGTATGTTTGGGGAAGGATATGGGATTTTCTTTTAGGGACGAATGCCTCTGTCAGATCCAAGCATTTTCCTGGAGGTCACTTCAGAGCAAACAGCAGCACTGAGCTGTGATTTGAGAGATTCTAGCCACGAGTCCTCTTCAACACTGCATCCCATCCATCCATCTGCCTCATCCCAAAAGTCCACATCAGAGCCCCCACACACACCCCAGGTGTTAACACTGTGCATCCCCCAGAGTGCTCTGGTCAAACCAGCTCCCCCAGAAAGAAGGTAGGCACTAAACCTATGTCCATCCATCTAAGTGGAACTGGTATGGTACTTGGCTTACAGTGTAACAGTTGGGAGACAGCACTGTAGAGCCAAGTTTATGGTGGAGAACTTGACCATGAAGCATGGCAGAAGGCAAAAAACTGCCCAGTAAAGAAGACTCCACCCCACACCCTACCTTCCCTACCTCTACCTAGCAACAACAGCCCCAGTCGAGAGCACTAATGGCAAATTTTCACTGTCTTCATTTGAGCTCCTAATGATCTTGGGCAAAATTGCTTCATTCTTGCATTAAAAATTTACTGAGCATCTACTAAATGTAAAACCAGTGGTATACTCTGGATACTACACCCTAATAGATAAGGTCCGCACCTCAAGGATCCTACACTTCTAATGGGAAGACATTCAAAAGTCATGGGTATAAATAAATTTGTGATCTAGTAGTAATTGTCAAAAGAGGAGAGATCAGAGTCACTCTCTAGGGAAATGACGCTCAAAGCCTTGGGACCAGCGCTCTGGCACAGAGGGTTAAGCCACCACCGGCTATGCTAGCATCCCACATGAGCATCGGTTGGACTCTCTGCTACTCCGCTTCTAATCCAGCTCCCTGATAATGCACCTGGGGGAAAAACAGCAGAAAATGGGCCAAGTTGTTGGGCCCCTTCCACATATATGGAAGACACAGATGGAATTCCAGGTTCTTGGCTTTGGCCTGGCCCAACTGCAGCTGTTGCAGCCATTTGGTGAATGAATCAGCGGATGAAGGATCTCTCTCCCTCTCTCTGAGACTCTGCTCTCTCTCTCTCTAATTCTGCCTTTCAAATAAATAATTTTTTTAAATCTTTATTTATAAATCTTTAAAAGATTTATTTATTTATTTATTTATTTATTTATTTATTTGAAAGGCAGAGTTACAGAGAGAGGGAGGGAAAAAGAGAGAGAGAGAGAACTTCCATCTGCTGGTTCACTTCCCAAACGGCTGAAAGGGCTGAAGCTGGGCCGATCCAAAACCAGAATCTTCATCCGGGTCTCCCATGTGGTCATCCCAAGGACTGCTGCTTTCCCAGGCACATAGCAGGGAGCTTGAAGCACCTGGACTGGAATCAGCATCCATATGGGATGCCCATACTGCAGGCAGCAGCCTTACCCACTACAGCACAGCACCAGTCCCAATAAATAAACCTTATTTAAAAAAATAAAATAAAATAAAAGACCTGAAAAGTGGAGGCTGAGGAGAGAACATGTCAGGGAAATTGAGTTTATCTGAAGATCAGATGAACTAGGAGGAGATCCAAGCATCAGTGCACAAGGAGTGAGATGAGTTTGAAAGGGACAATGACTAGGGCTCATGGGCTCACAAGACAGCCAGTCCTCTTATTTCTCAAGTCTAGAGTGCCAGCCTCCCAGGTCTCTTGTGTACTTGGGTAGTTCCTGTGTGTGTCTTCTTCCTAATAATAATGATAACTAATATTGTGGGACCTATGTCCTGTGTGACTTAGAAAGGTCTTTCCCATTAGCATTTATTTACTATTGTTAATATTATCAGATATCAAAATAATATCACTTAAAGGCAATACTAAGAACTTCTGGTGGATTATCTCAGCTAGTTCTCAATGTAACATTTACACCAAGAATCATTAAATTCCATTTTACAGGTGCAGAAGACAAACCTTAGGTAAGTGAAGGGTCAACCCCCAAGATTGCACAGCTAATAACCTACACACATCTGATTCTAAAATCTATGCTCCAGACCAAGGCTTGGAAAACTACAGCCCATGGGCCAAATACTGCCTACCACCTGTCTCTGTAAATAAAGTTTTTTGGAACACAACCGTGCCTGTTCCTGTATGAATTGTCTGTGGCTGCTTTCCCATTACTCTGGCATAATTGAGAGTTGCTGCAGAGACTTGACGGCCCACGAAGTGTGAACTACTGCCTAGCCCAGCAATCGCAGAATGAGTTGCTGACCCCGGCTCTAGACGAGCCAGGGCTTCTCAGCCAGGATTCTTGGACTCCCCTAGGGATGAAGCTCCCAAAACTGTGTCCATGGTTACCCGTTCGTTTTTCCTGCAGAAAAGATCTATGCTTTTCATCAAATTCACAAAAGAATCTATGACTTTAAGAAACAAATTAAGAGCTCAATGGAAACAGAAGACATTTTGGAGCAGGGTGTGTGTTCCCGGCACCAGCAGCAGATGCGTCGATGGGGGAGCTTGTTAGAAATGCACATTTCTACAAAATTAGAAGTCTGAGGAGTGGAGCCCAAAATCTCTATTTTAACAAAGCACCCCCCCACTCCAAATAGTTCTGAAACTTGCTCAACTTTGAGAGCCTCTAGACTATCTAACCTTATAAGGTCAAAACTCATCAGGCCAAAGTCAAAATGTTGAATGTTACCACGTCGGAACTTGGTTCAACCATCACGTATGGCATTTTAGGAAGACAGAGCAGAGAGCAGACCGGCTTGTTGACACAGACACGTGAAGCTGCTGCAGCATCCGTCACCCAGGACAGTCAAGGGCGGCTTTTGGAACCAAGCACCTCGGTTCACCCAGGATTTGGAATTAAAGGCATTTCACATTTGGCTTTCTTGCCTTTCCACATTGGACTCTCATTGAGGCTGTTCAGACTGATTGTTAACGGCCAACCAGGGTAAACCCCTCTGCAGACGCCACACTGCGAAAAACATACTAGAGACCACCATCTGGCCCATTCTTTTTTAGTGACACAAGTGACAAAATGGTCAAACATAAAAATTCACTGCCTCAGAACTAGAATTTTCCTCCAACAAACTAGCTGTCGTGTGTCTGCCTGTCCCTGCCACTGTGCACAACACACTTCTGGTCCAGACCTGGGATGGTTCCCTCTCAACAGCCCCTCGATCCGTTCCTTACGCTCTCCTCTCAACCGTTTGTTCTGCTCAGAGTCATTTCTTTCTGGCTCTGAAATCATTACTGTTACTCTTACAGATGAAATAGACGTTGCTGCTCTTGCTATTGTTGAGATTCTAGTTTTTCAATGCAAACGGGATGATTTGAGAGATTTTCTGCATTTTCCATTTCTGTGAGTTTACATTTATTCTTATGTCTGCCTGGAAAGTGTGGCTTTATCCTCCATGCACCCAGGCCATTTGAGAGATGCCTCAGCCTGGGTTTGATGAACTCACCCAGAGAGATGTGTCCCTGCAGACGACTACCACATGAACCAGCTGCCCGTTTCACCCATCACGTCACAGCCTTGTCTTCCAGCTCAGAGCCCCATGCAGGGTTTTTCATTGTCTACACCACTCCTGCAGCGATTCCAGAAGTTTCACATAAACCTATCCTACACCTGCATAATTTAATAATTATTATATCAATATTTAATTACCCTCCACCTGCATAATTTAAATCAATTTTTTTTGCCTGTTTTCTCCATTTGGAGCTCAGGGTATATGGAGCAGGTGTGCTGGTGTTGAATGTGGCATTTTCTGGAAGATTCTCTCTATGGCATTAATGAGATCTCACTGCTTGGAAGCAGAAAGGAACAGTGTGTCTGGGTAATTTAGGACTGACCCTGGTCTGGTAAGGATCCTTTTGGTAGTCAGGCAGGATCTGGTCTCCACTTGGCCACAACCAGTAGAAGACGGTACACTGGCTGATTACCTTCACACGTCAATAACTTTTCTACATCTTACGCCTACTGCTTCAGCCCTTTGCTTTAGAAATCCACTAAAATCAAAGTTGCTAAAGAAACTCTACTACCACCAAGTTCCCACTTACTGAATAATAATAACAAGTAGTGCCCAGCACTGTTTGAAGTGCTCCAAGTAGATTACCTCATGTCATCCTCCACTGTGAGAATTCAAGCAGCACCCCCATTTTGCAGGTGAGAGAACTCAGTTTCGAGCAGTTAGGAATGTACCCAAGGTTATACGACCAGTAGCGAGCAGACCTGAGATTGGAACCTGAGCAGAAATCTGAGCTAGAGCCATGTTTTTTTTTTTTTTTAATTTGACAGGCAGAGTTAGACAGTGAGAGAGACACACAGAGAGAAAGGTCTTTCTTCCGTTGGTTCACCCTACAAATGGCCACTACGGCTGGAGCTACGTGGATCCAAAGCCAGGAGCCAGGTGCTTCCTCCTGGTCTCCCATGCAGGTGCAGGGGCCCAAGCACTTGGGCCATCCTCCACTGCACTCCCGGGCCACAGCAGAGAGCTGGACTGGAAGAGGAGCAACCGGGACAGAACTGGCGACCCAAATGGGACTAGAACCCAGGGTGCCGGCACCGCAGGCAGAGGATTAACCAAGTGAGACATAGCACCAGCCCTGAGCATGTCCTTAACCACTAGGTTCTGCTGCCCCTTTGTTTTCTTGTAAAAATTTTTTTTTTCCTTTGGCTCCCAGCCCTGTTTTTCTCCAGAAGGTGAGAGCTCCCCACAGGGACTCCAAGAACCACTGCAGCAGGAGCTGAGGTTGTTGGACATGGCCATTTCTGGGTCTGCTCTCCAGACCTGCTGAACCAGTCTCCATGCTGGGGCCCAAGGAATCTGTGTGATGGGCAAGATTCAAGGTGGTCTGGTTCCCATCAAAACAGACCTGCTGGTCAGTCTTCATGAGTCAATGAAGAATCACTCATCAAAATGCAAACCTCTCCGAGTTTTGCCAGTCCCCAGTTGGCTCCATATTACCTCTGTGTGTTCAGTGTTAAGAAAGTCTTCGCTGCCTCAAGTGTTTGACCTAGTGGTCAAGATATCTGTGTCCCATATCAGAGTGTCTGGGTTTGACTCCCAGCTCCACTCGTGATCCCAGGTTCCTGCTAAGGCAGACTCTGGGCAGCAGTGGTGATGGCCCAGGTAGTTCAGTCCCTGCACCCTCATGGGAGAGCTGGACTGAGTTCTGGGCTCTGGACTGTTGTGGCCATTTGGGGAGCAAGCCAGTGGTTGGAAAATCTGTATGTGTTGTGTGGGTGTCTGCCTCTCAAATAAGTAATATAAACCTTTTTTCTATTTTTTAAAGATTTATTTACTTATTTCAGGGGACAGAGTTACAGACAGAGAGAGGGAGAGACAGAGAGAGAGGTCTTCCAGTCACTGATTCACTCCCCGAATGGCTGCAATGGTCAGAGCTGAGCTAATCCAAAGTCAGGAGCCCATAGCTTCTTCTGGGTCTCCCAACTGGGTGCAGGGGTCCAAGCACTTGGGCCATCTTCCACTGCTTTCCCAGGCCATCAGCAGGGAGCTGGATAAGAAGAGGAACAGCCGGGACTAGAACTGGTACCCGTATGGAATGCTAATGCTGAAGGTGGATGCTTAACCTACTATTCCACAACTCCAGCCCCAATTTAAATATTTTTAAAAATTCTTCTTTGCAGTGTTCTTTTTTTTATAACACTTTTATTTAAAGAATATAAATTGCCAAAATACAGCTTATAGATTACAATGGCTTCCCCCACCCATAACTTCCCCCCCACCCGAAACCCTCCCCTTTCCTACTCCCTCTCCCCTTGCTTCACACCAAGGTTCATTTTCAATTATCTTTATATACAGAAGATCAGTTTAGTATATATTAAGTAAAGATTTCAACAGTTTGCCCTCACATAGCAACACAAAGTGAAAAATACTGTTGGAGTACTAGTTATAGTATTAATTCACAATGTATAGCACATTAAGGGCAGAGATCCTACATGATATATATTTTTTTAAGTTGATTAATTTTCTAGGCAATTTCCAATTTAACAACAAGATTTTGCAGTGTTCTTTTACACAGTAGGGTGGCTATAGATAATGTACCGTATTTTTCTTAAACAAACAAAAAAATAGAAGAAAAGGATTTTGGATGTTCCCACCACAAAGAAATAACATTTGAGGAGAGAGATATGGTTACTTTGATTTGATCATTACATAATGAATACATAATACATTCAGATGTTAAAACATCACATGGTACCCCATAAACATATACAACTTGCATGTGTCCGTCAAAAATAAAATTTTTCTAGAATTTACTGTTTCCAGCAGTTCTCTGGACAAGTTTAAACCCAGAGGTTTGAACTCCATTTGTGATAGGATTTGAAACATACCCTATAGGGGCCAGCGCTGTGGCACAGTGGGTTGGGGCTCTGGCCTGAAGCGCCGGCATCCCATATAGGCACCAGTTCTAGTCCAGGCTGCTCCTCTTCCGATCCAGCTCTCTGCTGTGGCCTGGGAAAGCAGTGGAAGATGGCCTGGGTCCTTGTGCCCCTGCACCTGCATGGGAGACCTGGAAGAAGCTCCTGGCTCCTGGTTTCAGATGGGCTCAGCTCCAGCTGTTGCAGGCATCTGGGGAATGAACCAGTGGATAAAGACCTCCCTCTCTGTCTCTACCTCTCTCTGTAACTCTGTCTTTCAAATAAATAAAATAAATCTTAAAAAAAAAAAAAAGAAACATACCCCAGATACTTCACCTCCCACTTTGCTCAGCCACAGGACTCAGAAAACCCTGGCTCAAGTCCTCGCAGGGTTGACCCCTCTGAAGGGTATTCCTGGGAGGAGCCTTGGGCCATTATTGACTGATATCATCAGCAGTTTGGAGTCCCAGGCTTGAGAGGTGGGAAGGAAGAAAGAGAGAGCACTGGGAGAAGGCAGGGGAGGGGTGACAGCATCCAGAGAGAGAGAGAAACTCCAGGCCCTCCCTCTGCCTCTCTGGCCAACACCCCTGTGCAGATCACCTCACGCAGGAGTAGCTTGATATTTTGGGAGTGTCACCAATTCCAGGAAAGAATGTCTGTTTTCTGATTCATTTGTTATTTGGAAGGCAGCATGACAGAGATAGGGGGAGAAAGAGAGAGAGAGAGAGAGATCTTCCATTCACTGGTTCAGTCTCCACACGGTTGTAACTGCTGGGGCTGGGGCAGGCTGAAGCAGGAGCCTGGAACGCCTTCCAGTTCTCCCATGGGAGTGGCAGGTGGCTCAAGCACTTGGGCCATCTTCTATTGCTTTTCCCAAGCCCATAGCAGGGGCTGGATTGGAAGTGGAGCAGCTGAAGTTTGAATCAGCACTTATATGGGATACCAGTGTTGCAAGCAGCAACTTTTAAAAAGACGGAAAGCAAAATGTGTGTCCCTTTTTTTTTTTCTCTTTTACAACAATTAGAATGAAAAATGGTTTGGTCTTCTCTAAGACCCACCTCTAACAGGTGAAGGGACTGGAACAAGAACACAAATGGAGGCACACACAGCAGAGCCAAATACTTAAAACTTACAAACCTAGTGCACAAACCATTAAGTCAAATGCTTATTTTCTTGCTTTGGCAAATGTATCTGCATGATCATCTAGAAGGCCATCTTGCATTTTTTACAGAAAGCTTTTATTTCATAAATATAAATGTCATAGGTACAACTTTTGGATTATAGCAGTTCTTCCCCCCATACCTGCCCTCCCACCCCATTCCTGTCCCACCTCCTACTCGCTCTCCCATCCCGTTCTCCATTAAGATTCATTTTTAATCATATACAGAAGACCAACTCTATACTAAGTAAATATTCCAACAGGTTGCACCCACACAGACACACAAAGTATATAAAGTACTGTTTGAAGACTATTTTTACCGTTAATTGACATAGTACAACACATTAAGGACAGAGATCCTACATGGGGAGTAAGTGCACAGTGACTCCCATTGTTGATTTAACAATTGACACTCTTATTTATGGTGTCAGTAATAACCCAAGGCTCTTGT
The DNA here is from genome assembly GCA_949820135.1 of Sylvilagus floridanus. NCBI lineage: Eukaryota > Metazoa > Chordata > Mammalia > Lagomorpha > Leporidae > Sylvilagus > Sylvilagus floridanus. The sequence goes on along the minus strand of OX463244.1, from coordinate 160,935,030 downwards.
CATGAGATGCCAAGGCTATGGAAGCCTCTTGTGTTCACCAACTCTGATCTTATTTAGAGAAGCCAGTCAAAGTGGAAGTTCTCTCCCCCCTTCAGAGAAAGGCACCTCCTTCTTTGAGGCCATCTTGCATTTAGAATCTTCTAGATGCTCAGAGCCACAGGTTGAAACATGAATGCCGGGAACATGGCCGCAGGATTCCAACCCACAGCTTGTCCTCATTTCTTTTTTTTTTTTTTTTTCTTTTTTGGACAGGCAGAGTGGAGAATGAGAGAGAGAGAGACAGAGAGAAAGGTCTTCCTTTTGCCATTGGTTCATCCTCCAATGGCCGCCATGGCTAGCGCGCTGCGGCCAGCGCACCGCTCTCATCCGAAGCCAGGAGCCAGGTGCTTCTCCTGGTCTCCCATGGGGTGCAGGGCCCAAGCACCTGGGCCATCCTCCACTGCACTCCTGGGCCACAGCAGAGGGCTGGCCTGGAAGAGGGGCAACCGGGACAGAATCCGGCGCCCCAACCGGGACTAGAACCCGGTGTGCCGGCGCCACAAGGCGGAGGATTAGCCTGTTGAGCCATGGCGCCGGCAGCTTGTCCTCATTTCTAT